>CM021102.1:576916725-577052230 GCA_007115665.2 Sequoiadendron giganteum
GAGAGGGAGGATAGAGATAGAGAGAGGTGATAGAGAGAGAAGTAGAGAGGGAAATAAGGTGGATATATTGAGAGAGAGGAGGTGAGGAGGGAGAGAGAAATAAGTATAGAGGGACAACTAGGTAGAGAGAAGTATATATGAAAGGAGAGATATAGGGAAAGGTAGGGGTGGAGAGAGAGGTGAGACAAAAATAGAGAGAGGTCTAGGTAGATAGAGGGAGGAGGAGATAAAGAGAAGTATAGAGGGAAGGAGAGAGGGAGGAAGAGGTAGGGATGGAGAGAGAGAGAGAGCTGAGAGAGATAAGAGAGAGGAGGGAGGGATAGGTAGGGAGAGAGAGGTGAGATAAAGAGAAAGAGAGTAGAGAGGGAATGGGAGAGAGAGAAGTGAGATAGGTGATAGAGATTTTTGATGGAGATAAAAGTAGAGAAGTAAGGATGAAGGTGGAGAGATTGAGAGGGAAAGAGGGGGAGAGAGAAATATGTATAGAGAGATAGGTTCGATAGTGAGAAGTAGAGAGCAAAGGTGGGTGAAAGGAAGAGAGAGGGAGATAGAGAGGGGGAGACAGAGAGGTGAGATAGAGAGAAGTAGAAAGGGAAGGATAGAGAGGGGGAGATAGAGAAAATTAGAGAGAAATGGAGGGAAGGAGAGAGAAGTGAGATAGAGAGAACTAGAGAGGGAAGGAGAGAGAGAATGATGAGATAGAGAATAGAGAGGGAAGGAGAGAGAGAGAGGGAAGTAGAGAGAGAGAGAAAGAGGGGAGAGAGAGGGAGAAAGGGATAGGTAGGTATAGAGAGAGGTGATATAGAGAGTAGAGAGAGATATATAAAGATAAAAGGAGAGGGAGGGGAGATATAGAAATGTAGAGAGGGAAGGAGGGAGGGAGATATATATTGGAGAGGGAAGGAGAGAGAGATGGACATGTGGAGACGTAGTTCTTGAGCTCAAGGGAGATATTATCAGATAAAGGGATGGAGATAGTGAGAGAAAGAGAGGTCTAGAGAATAAGAGATGAAAATGAGTGAGATAGAGAGAGAAAGATGAAATTTGACCTCTTGATTACTAAAATTTGACTAAGTCTAAAATTTTAAGATCTTCCAAAAACTAGAATTTGCATTATAACTCCTAGAGATCTGAAACCACTCTCAAACATCCTGCCTGTATACATGAAATATAACTTAAAGTATAAGAAAGTAAATGTCCATATGTAAATGTCAACTTATACTTATTAAATTCTTATTTCATGTATATAGTTTCCCTGATAGAGAAAGAGAAAATCAAAGAGTTTAGAAAAATGCATTCCAAAAGTCATGAATGACATTTGGTGAGCACCAAATTTTACACTTGTCAAATTTGATGCTAACCAAATGAAGCAACCCATTTGGCGCATGCCAAATTCTGTGTGCGCCAAATAGGTTGCATTGGGAAATACCAACCCAATGGGTTGGATTTTGCATTGGGAATCTGACCCAAAGGTTTGGACAACCATTTCATGAAAAAGACGTGATTGTTTGAAAGGGTGCCAAATTTCCTCATATTTTCGTTTGTGCTCCCCGTCTCATTTGCACATCTTTCAATGCAAGTTTATAAAAAAACCGTGATAGCATTAACCTCTCTCTTAGCTATCTAAATATATAATTCTTTTTTCATTTTGATTTAGATAAGGTTTTGATCCATGGCTTCTATTGTAAATGCCTCTATTTTTGGTCAAAAACCAACATGTTCTAGTTTTAGAATAGATTTTTACTCGTTCATTGAAATGTGAAACAAATTAAATTTTTTGAAACTAGACTCCATTCTACACATGATGAAAAAAAATCAATTTTCGATTAGTTTCCAAAAAATTTAGGGGGTAGCACACTCAAATTTCAGCTTTTTAGGATGTGTCCACTTTGAAAATTCATAAAATATTATATATTCATTAAAAAAATTATCCGAAAGAATGAGGATAAACTACATGGTGTTAGCTAATTTCTCACCTTGGGATTTTTGAAATTCTAAAAAAAAGTTAATCAAAAAGGGGGGAGCCCTTAGGCACTACGCTATTTTTTCTGATAAAAATAGGACCTATTTTTCCCCCCCTTTTGAGACCCTTAATCTTCATTAATTTCAAAAAAAATTAGTAGCTTAGAAACTAGTCTTAGAGCACTTCAACTTTGTTCTTGTTGCATCTTTAAATTTTGAATGTAACTATCTTCATTTTCTCATGCAAATTAGATTTTGTTGATTTCATAAAAAAGTGGCATCTTAAGAGACAAAATTGTGTCACAGATCCATGCACTTACCCTTAAAAAAGATCTTGGCATGTATTAATCATGTACAATGTTACAACTACCTCAAAATAATTTAAATGACTTAGGACACAAGCATTATATGACAAAAGATAAGTGACAACTAATGTTGAACTAGAAAGATTCCCCCCTAATTAATGCTAACTAGAAAGATTCGCTCCTAGGACCTAAGTGCACGTAACATGTAAATAAGACCTAAATAGATAAATCACCTATTTACACCAACACACACAAACAATTAATAAACATGTTAGCTAAAGTTAATAAGGAAATAGATCTTCCTTTTATAGATGTGTGCCAAAAGCTTTAGATGGATCCTTCATAGAGGGTTTTATGAGCTATCAGTAATTTGTGAGGAGAGGAATTACTTCAATGACATGATTCAGTAAAAAATATGCACTTACTTTCCCAAGATATTTTTAAGCTCTAAAAATCAGTTAAAGATTGACAAACTCTTGAAAGACCCACTTGTGAGCAATCCAGTAAGGTTGCATTGCACTATTCTGAAAAAGCAACACTAACAAAGCAGATCTTAGCTAAAATAACTGAGAAGAATTTAGCAACATGTCATTCCTAAAAAAATCTACCAAAAATATACCACATGAAACCCCTGAACATTGAGCATAGCACCCATATCGTTACTACAAGCACAACAAACCATTTTATGCAGCTTAATATACTTGATTTAACCCATTAACATGCTAGGAATTAGTGCTTAACATAGATTAGTTAATAATAAATAAATTAGCATGCTATTGTTAATTTAATAAATAAATTTGGTTTTAGTAGTTATATTCTCATAACTAGTTTTATACAGGAATAATGTCCTTATAAAGGTAATACAATGTACTAGATTTTTCAGTGTAATGTGAATGACTGATTTTTAATTCGAGAGAAATCTCATTTTTTATCCCTCATTTCAATGTGGTATCAGAGTAGGCTTGCTTGACCTCTCTATTGCCTTCCATTTGTTTTTCTTTCATCCAAAGTGGTTCATTCAAGGGCCAAGCAGTGCAGACCATGTGTAACAACCATTGATGTTTTTCCACCATTCTTGCATTTTGTCAACAGAGGAGTAGTGCAAACCATGTGAAAATCTGTGACATTCATCACTCATTTTCATTTCTCTCTTTCCATCTTGGTTATCCTTCCAATGTTTTTTCCTCCATTTTGTTCATGTTCATTTTCAATCTAAAAAATAAAAATAATATCTAAAGTTTTGTAGAAGAGCGCAGGCGATTGAGGAGAAGTTTGCACACAACAGGTCACCCACTTGATTTGGCTTTTGTATTCACTTATATTAAATTTGTTCAGGATCATTGACCCGTTATTGAGAGGCACATCAATATTTATCAGGCTTTATTACTGGTGGCAAATGGTATGAGAATTTCATATTCTGGACAGAACTTATACGACGCTAACATTAATCTCTCAAAATAGGAAATGGTTGATTTCTTATTTGTGCCTGTGTTGGTGAAGAAGATTTGGCAATAATATATATCATTATATACCTAATGAAGTGCTAGATCCTATATATCGATATTTCTCCATATTCTATATTGCCAGCAAAATTATTTATCAAAGCGATGAAGGAAGTTAATATAGTCATTGCATGCTTGTTATCATTTCATTCATAGTGAAAGTACCATTTGAAGCCATTCGTAGAAGTGTGTCAAACTAATTATATTGGGCTTCTCTAAGGACACAAAATTAATTGCATATATTGTATTATTACTAAATATCAGAACTATTCATCTTATTGAGCATATCATCATCGTTGGTACGAAAGTATAGCGAGGGAATATCATAGGAAGAATTGCTATATGTTCATAACTGGTGTTTGGGAATAAATGACTCTGCCTCTATATTTATCTTTTTGAGACTCGGTTATTAGGCCTATCCTTTGTATTATCTATAGCCACTCATTTATCATGGAGAAGTCCAAAAATTGTAAGTTATATGTCAACTTGGAGAGTTTGGTGTTGAGGAAGAAAGGCTTTCAACATAATGGTTTCACCCTCTTTCAACCAAATAGGTAGAAACCAGGATTCACAAATTTTTTCCATTAAAGGGAGGCAATTTAGAAGATACATGCAAAAACCAAGGCCAACCATCAATATGTTACAACATAGAATAAAAGGTTCCCATGCTAGCACTAAAGGGGGTGTTAGGAATTAGTGCTTAACATAGATTAGTTAATAATAAATAAATTAACATGCTATTGTTAATTTAATAAATAAATTTGGTTCTGGTAGTTATATTCCTGTAACTAGTTTTATATGGGAATAATGGCCTTATAAAGGAAATACAATGTAATAGATTTTTGGTGTAATGTGAATGACTGATTTTTAATTTTAGAGAAATCTCATTTTTTCTCCCTTATTTCAATATAATGTTTGCTCAAATCAAAATTTGTATTGATCACTTTCAGATATGGGGTGTTGTATGAAATTGCAATGTTATCTAGATTGTCTACTAGAGAATTGACCTTTCTATAACAATGCATTTCCTCAAATCTATTTAATTTACTGAGAAGCCTAAAAATACTTGATGAAATATATTCAAGTTTCAAATTTGGAGTACATTTGTGTGCAAAGATTTCAATCATCAACATATAGCCTTCAATCTAGAGATTTGCAATGTTCAGCTTGATAGCCAACTCAATCGCTAACAATAACCCATTAGCTTCCATAATATTGTTTGTAGTATTCAACAGTTTTTTAAAAGTTTCTATTATCATCTTACCCTTATGATTTCTTCTAACCGCTCCTACACCTGCTTTCCCCAGATTCCCTTTAGAAGCTCCATCAAAATTCATTTTGAAAGGGGGACTCTGTTAATTTTAAACTTTTTTACATATATTGCATTTTACATGAGAGATTTGAGGAGTCTCTATTTTTGTAGTATCCTATCATCCCAAGAGGAAAATATGTTTTGGATTGGAATGAACTCAAGACTTGATAATTCATCGTGTTTTCCAAAATGGAACTTTTAGTTTTGGAGAACACTTTGTCTACCTTACAAATCTGTTTTCCTGAAGATTCTATTATTTCTCTCCAACCATAGTTGCCAAATAACGATTGAAGGACTTAAATCCCAAAGAATTGAATAGGTAGAGTTCTTGTACAAAGAAGGCCATGAGAAGAAGAGTTGTAAAATATTATTAGGGAAAGGGCTTGACCACCCCAATTTTCCTTGAAACCACTTCCAACATCGGTTTGAGAATTCACAATTCAGAATAAGATGATATGTATCTTCATAGGCCCCACATAATACACACTAGAATAATGGTGAAATACCCAACATGTCTAACCTCATACTTATTATAATTTTTCTATTGAGAACAAGCCAAGAGAAAGCTCCAACTTTAGGGAGAAAGGTTGGTCCCAACAGAGCTTGGAAGGCCTTTTTGAATGAGAGGAGGAGGCAGTAAGAACCTTATAACCATCTTATAACCATCTTTAACATTGTATTGACCTGACTAAGACACTAACCGCCTGATAATGTATTTTAATTTTGAGAAAAAGATCTAACATTTAGCCAGTTCAAAATAATACAATTCTTTTTTATTCTGTAAAAATGAAAATTCCTCCAATGATTTCCATACAATCCTCCAATTAAAATGACTAGTTTCAATAATAAAATAATCTGTCAGTTTGATACCCAAGCCATATTTAGAATATTCTTCAAATATAATAGGCCCCTCAATTGTTGCAATGGTTTGTTTCCATTCCAATATTTTCCCAAAACAAAGCTTTCTTACCATTATGAATCTCCCTAGTGAGGTGGAGAAGAATTAAATCTCAAGAAGAAATTAAGAAATTCCACATCTTGGACCCCTTGAGAGAATTGACTATTGTAAAATTTTCTTTGGAGCATCTAAATCAAGATATTTACTTCTCATCAACTTGCACCACCTAGAATTAGGATTTGAATAGAGCTATTAGACCAATTTTTCCCCTAAATCAATATTCTTAGCCTCTAAATTTTGTAAACCTACACCTCCAAAATTTTATGTTTGGCATATTATATCCCAAGAGATAAAAAAAAAATCTTATTATGAAGATTAGTAGACTATATGCATGATCTATTTTTTTCCTAAAGATCCTCAACTAAATTTTCAAGAATCTTTAATATTGACATCATATAAATAGGGATTACATTAATCACTGATTGCAAAAGAGTTAGCTTACCTTCTATTGTTAACCAAATTCCTTTCCAAGCATTTATTCAATGACAGATGGAACAAGATATCTGATAAAAAACTCCTTTTCCTAACTCAAAAATAGGGGAATGCCCAAATATTTGGAAGGAAGGGTGTCTAAAGAGTAACCCAAAATATTTATGATCATGTTTCTAACATGGGGTTGGACATTTTGAAAGAAGATTTTAGATTTAATTGGATTTACCACTTGACCATAAATTACATAGTAGCCTGAAAGAACTTGTTTAGTGACTTTTGTTTCATCAACAGTTTCTTAGCCAAAGAGGAGAGTGTCATATGTAAAAAGAGCATGATAACATTTATTTATTTTGATTCCTTTCCATGAATTTAGTTCATTTTATGCAAAAATGTTTCTATTTAGAGCTTCCACCATGATAATGAAAAGAAATAGAGAGAGATGATCTCCTTGTCTAACTAAGAATGAAAATATCCACAAGGAGTACCATTTACCAATACCAAGAAGGAGGCCCCTAAATTTTTTAACATTATCCATTTACACCATCTTGAACTAAAGCCAAAATTTTGTTGAAGTTAATAAACCAACCTCACATATCCCAATGAACACCTACAAGAAAATAACTTGTCACCAAAGGAGATCAAGAGACACAAGAATGGTGCTCTGCAAACATGAAGCAAAAAATGCATTAACCAGAATTGAATAATTACAAAGAGACCAATCCTTAAGAAAAGAGATCAAAACCCTAAAGTGAGAACCCTAGGAGAGGATTAAATTAGCATGTGACAAGTGTCAATATCATAATGAACGAGATGACGTGACTAATTTAATTATGCAAAATAACGATTCCTAAGTTTAGCTTAATGAAATAAAGTAAAGTTGACTTAATTAATTAATCAATATGATTAAATTAATCAAGTAAACAACCTATTACTCTAACACCCCCCTTAAGATGAACTTAGGGAGAAGCTTAAAAACTAAGGATAGAGGCATGAAAGAAAAGATGGGTCCTGAAAACAAGGCCTGATGAGGTACCCATGTACAAATGAAAAAGATCTCTCTCAAAAGGAGAAAAAGGAGAAAACCTCGTGGGAAAAACTCCTCTCCAAAAGAGAGAAATACAAGTGGGCTAATAAGCCTTCAAATAAGAGTGAAGGACGAAGAAGCCTCCAATCAAGAATAAATTGTCCCAAAAGATAGGAATAAAGGATGAACATGAAGAACACCACTGAAGCATGAAGAAGTTGCAAACACTGTCATAGAATGACTATTGAAATGTTGAAAGAAAAACCCTCTTTGAAACAAATGATGATCAGGATCAAGAAGACAAGAATTTGCATGAGTGCCCTCAATGACACTACTCGAATCTAATGGAAAACCAAGGAAAAACATCTAGAACTCGAAGATACATATGGCACAAGTACCAATAGTATGAAGAGATGATCAAGTGAAAATGGAAGGTTGCCTCCAGAAATAGGAATTCAAGAGTGTCCATATGGTAAGTGATCCATCTCATCGAAATGCATGGGTAACCAGCCGCTGCATCCGCTTAGTACATAGGAACAAATATTGTATGCATAGCTCACTCCAACGTGAAACCAAGGAAGCATTGGCACCAATAGTAGAAACCCCTCATAATGTTGAGAAGAAGGATTTTTGGGAAAAAACAAAAAAAAAAATCTGGAAACCACCTACACCACTGCAAAGAGCTTGAAATCAACTTTCCAACGATATCTCATTTGCCCATTTTTGACATTGTATGCAAAAGTTATGTCGAAAACACTAAAGGCAACTCCATAAAAGAAGATATGAATTTGACTGGAAATAACAAGGACCTAAGAAAAAATCTCCAAAAAATACCTACACCACTAGAAATTAATTTGATTCCTCTTTTTGATGATATCTCGTTTGCTCGATTTCAACATCATGGGAAAAACTTATGGCCTCTGGAAGAAAACTGCCCTAATACGGGATCAAAAAGTTATGGCCTTTGGAAGAAAAGTTTGCAGCAAAAATACAAGATTAAAATTGACAGCAAATTTATCATCACCGTATTTGCCCAATTGGGCTTTTTTTTTTTAATTTTTTTTAAAGAAAACAATAAAAAAATTACATCAATAATTTTTTGAAAAACATTAATAAAAAATGTTTGGGGGGGGCATGGGGTTTTACCCTCCACCGCCACCCTTGGGTGGGAGCCAAAGGGGGCCACTACCCTGCCAATGGTAGAGAGCGGTACCCCCAATGGTACCCCTCCCAAGGAGGCAGGGCCCAAGAGACCACCAGGCAACGGTACCCTTGGGTACCGCCCAAAGTATTTTATTTTTTATTTTTTAAAAAACTGATAAAAAAACCTGCAAGCACCTTTTTAAAGGCCTATTAGTTTTTTTTTAATGATTTTTTTGACAAAAAATTGCAGAAAAAAATCAAACGATTTTTTTTGCCTCAAAGGCTTTCGACTTAGAATTTGACGATTTGGTTGGTGAGGTCCGTTTAGGCTCAAAACACCCCAAAAAACCAGGCACCCCATGGATCTGACAAAAAAATCCCTTTCTTCAAACCCTCATAGATCTGACAAACGAAAGACAAATTTGACAAAACAAAGGTCAATTTTGACTATTTTGACAGCTCTAGATTTAATGGAGTGGTCTGATTTGACCTTGGATGCACTAAAAAACTGCTTCAAGCCAAGATCTCACGAAAAAGGAACAAGAAGCTTGCAAATCTAGAGCTCTGATACCATGTTGAAGTTGATAAACCAACCTCACAAATCCCAATGAACACCTGCAACCAAATAACTTGTCACCAAAGGAGATCAAGAGATACAAGAATGTTGCTCTGCAAACATGAAGCAAAAAATTCATTAACTAGAATTGAATAATTACAAAGAGATCAATCCTTAAGATTAAAGGAGATCGAAACCCTAAAGTGAGAACCCTAGGAGATGATTAAATTAGCATGTGACAAGTGTCAAGATCATAATGAATGAGATGCCATGACTAATTTAATAATGCAAAATAAAAATTCCTAAATTTAGCTTAAGTGAAATAAAGTAAAGGTGACTTAATTAATTAATCAATATGATTAAATTAATCAAGTACACAACCTATTACTCTAACAACTTTAACAAAACAATAGTAAGGAAATTCCAATTAACTCTATCATAGGATCTCATCATGTCAAGCTTCATAACCATTTCCAAGAGCTTCTTTGATACTTCATGAGCTACTATGGATCCATCTAAAGCTTCTCTCCTATGAACAAATCCACCTTGTTCATCTAAAATTATCCTTGGAATGATTGATGCTAATAATAGTGATAGCCTTTGTGAATATCTTGTATAAAGTATTACATAAAGCTACTGACCTAAAATATGTAAAAGAACTAGGGGTATATTTCTTTGGGATAATTACCAATTCCACTTTTGAAGATGGAATCAAAGTGTTAAAAGGTTCATGTAGTGTCAAAAAATTCGTTTGTGACATTTTCACACTTGTTTGGGCCCTCTTTATGAAATTGAGCTTAACGATGCCTTGACTTAGTGTTGTAATGTGTTTAACACACTCACATTAGGTCTTGGGCCCTTGCAAACTAAATGAACCTAGTTATATCTTATTTAAGGTGTTGTAAAGTGTTGTTCCACATTTTCACACTTATCTAGGGTTTTCATCATTAATTGGGCTTCTTTATGCCTTATTTGGCCTTATTTTGCATCCACAAGCCTTAATTAATGCATATTTCCAAGGATAATCCCAACATAAACCAATATCCAGTCATAATTCATGTCTTTTTAGGTTGTGTGGCCCAGATTTAGTGATCTAGAACTCATACGCCACTTTGGGCATATGGGTCCCACCTAAGTTTCGAGGGCCCGATCCTGATTTCACATGAATCTAGGCATTTTTGAAAAATGTGTCCCATAGTTAAGCCTAATGGAACTCATACGCCACTTCTGGCGTATGAGTCCCATGTGGCCCAAAATTAATTTTAATTCAAATTATTGGCAGGATACCTCTTAGATCTGATTTTAGTTTGTAGTGTTGTAATTTCAAGAAATTTGGCATAAACAAGTATAAATACAAGGTTATTTCACTGATTTTCACCTAAGCATTCATGAGATCAACCTAGCAACTTGATTATTCATGCATTATAGAAAATTTGAGTTCACAAGAGAATTTAAGTGTTTACAAGAGCATTCAAGAGAATTCAAGGGTTGATGATCAAGTGTTTTGAAGCATTATTCAAGTATCAAGCATCATGCCAAAGTCATCATGCATCGTGTTTATTTTTGAGCTAACATTTGTGATGTAGGGTTTCATGATTCAAGCTAGCATTCAATTCAAGATCTATCATATTCAAGCAAGATTCAAGATCTACATCCTTTGGAGCCATTTCATACATGTTTGCAACACTTCATTGTTAAGGTTTGGTGAGTTGCAGCATCACATTTTGTTCATTCATCATTCCTTTATCTCATTTGATTTCATTATAAGGTTTGATTACCCAAATGGGGTTTAACCAAGGAAAACCCCTTTCAACTAACAAAATAACATTTTCCCCTCTCTTTAGTATTTGATTTGTAGATCTAGGTGGAAGACCTTCTAAGGAGCAAGGTTGGAAAGAAGTTGTTGAAGTTGCAAAGCCATTCAAGTTGCCACCTTACTTACAAGATAATTGGAGAACACCTACAGAGTAGAAATTTCACATCCAGATCCATAAACCAAGTCAAGAAGGCAGAGCATGGATTGAAGAGAAGATTCAAGTTATATTTTTTTTGGAAAAGCCAAACTAGATTGATACACCACTTCTGGCATGAGTCCCAGTACATTGAATTTTATAGTTTTCAAGAGTTCCAAACATATCTCTACCAAATTTTTGTTCCTGCCCAAAAACCCTAATCTGGGACTAAATCACCCAGGCTGGCATATGAGTCCCAACAGTCATTAATTTCAATGTTTTCAACATTTCAAGTCTTCGTCTAGGCCTCTATAGATTTCTAGGTGCACACCTTTGATCTCCCAACTTTCTATTCTAATTTACATGCATTTTTAGGTCATTTAGTGAAACTTTGCATTGAACTAGGTTTAAATATTAGGTCTTACATTTCATTAGTGTTTCCAATCCCTAGCTTGGTGGTGAACCCCTCTTTAGTTTCTAATTAGACCCTAGGACACCCTATTGCAAGATATCTTCCCTCTTTCTACATTGGATTGAGATTTATAGGGTTTCCTTGAATGAGAGTGAAGAAGATTGTTGTTCTATGTCCTAAACCATAAGCAATGACCATTTTCTTCCTTTTAGTTTATAACTAGGATCCTTATTTCTTGTTTTAGTTTTTAAACAAATTTCAAATTTTGGATCTTCCTTTATTGTATAAATCTTCTTGTTATATGTGTACTTCATTATCTAATGAAGGGTAGAAGGAAATTCCATGATGGAGTGAATCTAAGGTTTAATAAGAAGAAGATTATATTAAAGAGAATCTAGCATGACATGGATAAGGGTAGGAAAAACCACAAGACTTACTTTAATAGGTAATGCAATTTTTCCTAATTGTTGCTGACCAACATTATCGAAGCCACATTTATAGAAAGAGTGTCGAGTTTAATGAGAGATTTATCCATACCCAATAAAATATCAATGCTACAAACATTGAGACTCGATCCATTGTCAATAAGACTACGTCTAATCCCCATTTTATTATCATCAGATTGATTTTGAATTTCAAGGGAGGGTAACTCGTCATGATGGAGAACAATGTCCATGTTTGTTGAATTCACACTATCAAGAAAGGTTACTATATCATTTGGTTTAATCGAAGTTAGCACAACGATCTTGTGAAAATCCTCTTGGAGCATGCTATGATATGTAGGTAAAGTTTGAATTAATTCCCACAATGAGATCTTAGCTGGAGTATCATGAATTTTTTCAACAAGATCATACTCCTTACCATTGTTTTGGGGTAAACCAGGTGCGAGAGAGAGAATAGGTTGTGGAAATGGGATTGATGAAGGAATGATTGATGTTTGTTTTACTTGTTTGTTATTTAGAGTATTATATGTATGAGCAACTGCATGATAATGAGGTTTTTGTGATACACATTGTTGTATATGGTCGTGTTTAGTAAGTTGTCTTGCAAAATTTAAGATATGACAAGGAGATTTTTGTTGGTTTGAAGGAGGTCTAATAATGAGGATGAGTTGATTTTGTTGTTGGGTTTTATTAGTAGATGGGTAAACAATCAACTTCGGTGTTATTGAACCAATTGCATTTATTAATATTTGACTTATTGAAATTTTAGAATTCTTAAAGGACGATTGAGATAAGATGAAGTCATCAAGGGCTCCATCTAACATATCAAAATAATTGCTACAAAAAGGATTTTCAAATGCATGAAAGTATTGTAGAAAGAGATCTAGCATGATCAGATGACTGCACTTTCTCCAAGAGATCACCAATTTAAAATTAAAAAAAAACAAATTATCAATTGCAACACTCAATTTCTTATGTTTTGGTTTTTATGGTCCAACACAATAGATTAGGTCTGTTACAAAAAAATTCTCAAAAACAAAATCCAAATCTAAGTAGAGGATACAAGTATCAACCTGCCTCTGAAAACTCAACAAAAACATGTAGGTTAGGGGCATGGATGTCATTGACTATGGATCCAAGTTTTTGATTTTTTGAAAATTTTGACAGATGTGATAGTAAACAGAGATCTAAGACTATGAGAATCCAGGTCCGATACTATACAAGATTGTAAATTTTCTAAATTTTCCCAAATTTGTTTCAAAGTGTGACCTAATGCAATGAACTAGGGTTTTTCAATTTATTCCATATTGTTATTATGTTCAACCAATTCATGCATCAACTCAAAAATGATCAAAATTAACCACATATTTGATGTAATACTGAAATGTAAATGAACAAGATTTCAATATTTTTGCAAAAAATAAAGAAGTAACTCTTCTTTTTCAATGTAATCACACTCTCTTACAAATATAAAGATGCTTAATTCTAAAACTTTGATTAATCATTTAGATCTAAGGATATACAATAAAAATCAGAAGATTTGACAAGTGTAGGATATGTTGGGTTCACCAAAATGTGATGTGAAAAAAGAGATCCTAGGTCCAACAAAGAGATTACTAAGATCAATATTTCTTCGCATCAAAATTAGAATCCAAGAGAACAAGGCTATCAAGATTGGCTAGAAACCTTGAAGGATAGCCAAACTGCTCTATACTTGGATCTTTTGTTGCTTTGAAAATTGATTGACCTAATCAGACTATTGACTTGAATATGAAAACATAGATTATATGCACAAACAAAAATAAAAATTGATGAAATGAAACATATATCAAAGAGGTAGATATCTATGCACTTGCCATCAAAATTTGGAGTTCAAAATACTATTCAAGGGCATGGGCACCCTAGATTGAGAAGTAGGATTATTGATTTGCAACTTTATGAGTTGAAGCACATAGGTTTGCACTATCACTTTTCATCATGTAACCTACTGTCTTTGGATATGAACTTGCATAATCATCATAGAGAGAGGAAAAGGGGTGGCTATATACAATTTTATCTTAGTCAAACCCCCATTTTGGCATTTCTACCTCCATAAATAGTCAATTTTTTGATGGATAAAGTGTGTGCTTTGAACCTAATGTGTGTCTAAGATTGTGGCAAGCTAAAATTTAATGTAAATGATAAAAAATATACTCAAATGTGTTAGAGAAGGATTCTTAAATGATACAAGTCTAAAGATGAGAACACACTAAAAACAAGTCATTAGGTGATTGAAAGAAGCCAAACTATCTCCAAAACCTAGATTCCATCATGTTCTATTGGCATCAAACTCCAATCATTGTGATGTCTTGAATAAATCTGAAAATTCCTTTGTAATTTTGTAAAATAGGATGAATAATTTGGCAAAGCTTTTATGTAATATTTACCTTCTTCCTTGATTTGAAATAATAATTCATATATTTATCTATGAATCATAAGAATAAATTAAAGTGTAGGTCAATTCATTTAAATTTAATTTTTGGGATTTAATTATCACCAAATCTTGAATTTGAATTCACGTCACATAAATTAAGGGTTGACATAAATTAAAAACCAAAAATTATCGAGCAAAACACCTAGACTAGGGTGCCCATGCCCTTGTCCAACTATTTTGCACACATTTAATTTTAATTCTTGAGTTCAGGGTCTTCTTAATCAGGGCTTATCCAAAAACAAACATTTTTTTAGGTTAAAATGATGAAATATGATTGAGAAGGCACTCTTAGGGTAGCATTGGCACGTTCTCTTAGGTTGAAGGGAAAGATTAAGGCTAGGGGAATTTTTCTAAAATGCCTTAATGAAGTGGATACCAAAGTGGGACCCAAATAAAGCATGAAATTGTGCTTTCACCTTTAGGGAGCATAATTTATGATGCTACAGTGTGCAATTTAAACTCTTAAGTCACACAAACCTTGGTTTTATTGGTGATGAAACCATAAGAAAAAAATGGTAGCTGAAAATATCGAATATTTGAGATGTAAAACTAATTTGAAAGTTTGATGCCATAGCAGAAAAGGGTTTGGAGGTACAAAACCAATCAAAACCCTAGGAGGACCTTGCAATAAAGGAAATACTTACAACAAACACACAAAAATTAAATAGTTGTATCTAGAATAGATGCAAACCTTAGAATTTTTTTGAACTTGGCTACAAAAATTGAAGTGAAAACCCTTTCAAAACTTTGGGCAACAAAAAAAACTAGATTGAACTACTAAAAAATCACCAAAAAACTTCTAAGGCATGAAATTCTTAAAATTTAGACCAAGAATCTTGTAAGAAATGTCACAGACAAAAAAACATTGATAAAATACTACAAAATTCCAAAAAACTCCAATTTGGGTGCTACAAACAAGTTTTAAAAAAATTCATATAGGTATAGCTATACAAAAATCTATATGGTGCAAGTACAAAAAGAAGAAAGATCCCTATGTCAAAAATGAATAAAATGATAGATAATTTTTGCTTTCTTGTGCCTTTCAGACTCAATAATTCTGTTCATTTGGCTCTATGATGCATTGATGATAGGGCTAAGTGGAATTTTTAAAAAATGGTAAGAAATTTTCTATTCATGCCTCTCATTATATGTTGGAGCAACAATAAAATGAATGAAAAAGCCAAAATATTCCACAAATGAATGTGCAAATAGTAAATTAAAAACTATAATTAAATAAATCTTAGAATATATAATGAACTCCTCATATATGTATGAAAAGGTGGAAGAAAGGAGGTATGAGTAAACTATTGACTAACCCTCCAAGAAGTGTAACACAAGTAGACCACTTGTGACAAGTGTGAGGACATGTGTAAAGTCCCTATGAGGTGAGAAAAAAAAGCCTTTACTTGAGCTTAAGTCTAGTGTGAAGAGGTCTAATAGGTAAAAGTAAACTAGGTAGGTAATAATAATTTTCACACTAACAATGAATAACAACATTTAGGAAAATTGACCAAGGGAAGATCCATTTGAATATTTCTCGAGTCGATTATAGATGATGGAAAAAATGAGGATCAATGCACAAGGGGGTTGGGACTTAAACAATTTTTTGCATTTCCAAGTTGAGTCCCAACAAGACACATGATCACCTTGGGATTCATATGGACCTCAAAGTGGGAGGAAAATGTAAAGGTGAAATTCACACCCATATAATTTCCCATTTATTTTTGTAACTACTTTGAGTTAATGTTTTGATGCAAGTACATAGTGACAAATGATATGATTTTGTGTAAAGTTGGACCCATTCACCTAGCCCCTTATACATTTATACAAACAAATATCCCTATACAATATTCTTATCCTATCCATTTACACACACTCTCTTATGCATTTGCCTTATTTTCCCACTCATATCACTTATCTATGTACCTACCTCCATTTAGCTATTTGCCACCAAGATCTAATTGTTAGCCCATGTCAAACCAAGTTTGTGTCATGAGGATGATGTGCTACAATTGTGAACTTGTCCCCTTCCATTTTAAAATTCAAATTCAACATTTGCCAACTAACCCCATTCACTCTTCTACCTTCAGTCAACTAAACACATGTTTGGCATAGTTTGATGCTATGTGCTAGTATTTAAAGATATTTAGTGCATTCATTCCAATCATTTGAAAATCTATGAGAAATCACCTCCCTATGATTTATTGACTCCTCTTAAGGCATTTTTAAATGTTTCCAAGTTCTTAGACATTTAAGAAAACTAGAGAGAAAGGTCACACAGTGGGTGAAATTGTAGAGGAGATCACCATTTATTGTGAGGACAAGTCTAGGCTCGAAATACACATTTGTGGCCACAACTTATCTACAAATCTACAAACATGTCCTCTAATAGAGCATAGATCCAATACAAACATCAAAACAATTCATTGAGAAAGAAACATAATTCCTAAGTTTAATATCAATTAGATTTCAAAACCTTATTCATTTGACACTCATTCTAATTACCAAATATCAATTTGGGTGTAAGTGTTTCTAAATTTTAATTGTAAAATATTTTTTTTAGTTAAGATCCAAAAAACCTCATATCTAACATTATGAAATGCAAAAATTTAATATTTTAAGTATCAAATTATTTTTCCAAAATGACTAATATCAATTTACCATAATTTCTAACTATTATTAATTAATCTAAAAAAAATGTTACTACTTGATTGCATTTGTTTAATTAACCTAGATTAAACAACTTAATACACCCCTAAAATGCCACTTATATTAAAATGCTTTAAAATATGTTTTAAAATAAAGTAAATACCATGGAGTTGCGTACACCCAAGCAAAGTGGAGGGTGTCCTAGGTAATTTATCAAATGAAAATGTTGTAAACATTGCTTAGCATATAGGGGAAAGGATCCAAAAGTTGAGCATGTTCCAATAGATGTTATAGCATTTGTTGATTTAATGCCCAATATTTGTAACAATATTGCACCAATAGTTGTACCTTTAAAGTTTTAGTGTTAATGACAAATAATGAAATGTATTCCTTAGATCTAAAATGCAACAAATCATGTGATGTCACATCAACACACTAATAAAATATGATTTAGTGCACAACTATGTCAAACTTCTTTTTGAAGATCTTTTTGGACACCTCAACAAAATGCATGTTGATGTGGTGTGGCCCTTAAATTTTAGTTACAAGCTGAAGACTTGCCAAGTAGAATGCTAAAAATAATTGGAAGTGATTTGAAATTTTAATTAAGATTGTGAGAAGTGCTAAGTTAGAGTGCATACTTATTTGGACAAAAAATGAAAGCTATGGGCTCAATGCTACTCAACCGGATAGATCGGAAGAATGTATTCTCGACATAATGGCTTACGATCCGGCACATGCGGCAGGGATTTAGCTCGTTTCACTAGGGAACTTCCACTTGAAGCCACTGTGCAAAGTCGGTTTTCAAAGAGTTTATTTATTACTTGCAAGTTTAACTCAAATACGCCTCTTCTCATTCAATTCATACTTTGAGTGTTTGTTGCAAGAAATCGCTTTTTCAAATTCGAAGCATAAGCATTACAATTTGAAGCATACCCATTTGAGAAATGGAAGAGGAGGATTACTTGTTTAAGGTGGTGTTGATAGGGGATTCTGCAGTGGGGAAGTCAAATCTACTTTCTCGATATGCACGGGACGAGTTTCATGTGAATTCAAAGGCGACAATTGGGGTGGAGTTTCAGACCCAGAGCATGGAGATCGATGAAAAGGACATCAAGGCCCAAATTTGGGACACTGCCGGTCAAGAGAGGTTCAGGGCTGTCACCTCTGCTTATTACAGAGGTACTCTCGGTGCCCTTGTTGTTTTTGATATCACCAGGAGACCGACCTTTGAGAATGTTGCTCGTTGGCTTCAAGAGCTCAGGAGTAAGTCTAAAATCCTTTAACTTTTTGCAGTCATTAGAAGTGAGCATCGTACAATGTTTTCTATGTGTTTGGGTGTTTCACACTCTCTAATCTTATGTTGGATGTGATTTGTATGCACATCTCACAAGCATAACTACACGAATCTGAGAAATATATATTTGGGCGTCTAACGGATTCTAGCATACACACTCTTACATAACTGCATGAATCTGATCAATGGTGTCTGTGTTTTTGGGTAACTGCATATATGTACCTATTATGCTTTTGTGCATCAATTTATTAGTTGATGTTGTGTTAGTGCGACTTGTATGCAGGCATATGCCCACTTGTAATATTGCACTTATGCATCAATTCATTGGTTGATGCTGTGCCAGTGTGACTTTTATTTCTATACCCACTTGCAGTATTGCATTAATCTGGTCATCTTGCATTTATGCATCAATTTAATGGTTGGTGCTGTAGCAGTGTGACTTATATGGTTGTATGCATATGCCCACTTGCAATATTGCATTCATCTCTGTATCCTGGATCTATGCATTGATTTATTGGTTGATGCAATGTTAGTGATTTGTATGTATATGCCTACTTGCAGTATTGCATTTAATGTGTATCCTGCATTTATGCATCAATTTATTGTTTGATGCTGTGTTACTGTGATTTGTATGTACATGCCCACTTGCAGTATTGAATTTATAATTTATAGGTGCATACTGCATTTATGCACCAATTTATTGGTTTCTGATTTGTCCGTGTGACTTGTATTCATATATCCTCTTGCAGCATTGCATTTTTCTGTGCATCTTGCATTTGTGCATCAATTAATCGGTTGATGCTTTTACAGTGACTTGTATGCATATACCCAATTGCAGTATTGCATTTATCTACGCATCCTACATTTTGGCATCAATCAATTGTTGATGCTGTATTAGTGTGGATTGAATTTATATTCTCACTTGCAGCATTGCATTTATCTGTACATCCTGCATTTATGCATCAATTTATTGGTTGATGCTGTGTTGTAGTGATTTGTTTGCTTATGCCCACTCCCAGCATCATGTTTACTCGTGCATTCTGTATCTATGCATCAATTGATTGGTTGATATTGTGTCAGTGTGACTTGTACGTATATAGGTACCCACTCCCATCATTGCATTGGCTATGCGTTTTCACAAACACTGCTGCATGATTCTGCATGGATATGTGTATCCATTCTGCATTTATGCAGCAGTTTATATAGCAACAAGATCTATGATATATGTTTGTGCATCCACTATGCAATGATGCATGTTGTATGGGCATAACATATACATAGATTTGCATATATAAAGCATGCATTGATGAGACAATCCAAAGTAATCTCTCTGATGTCATTGTGGATGTGTTCAAATTCAACAGACTAAATGCAGTATGCCCTGCATTTGAAGAGCATAAGAGACGGTCTTGATTGTCTACAATATTCCTGTTCTATTATATGGTTCATTGATAAGGTTGTCTTTTAGATCACAGTCAAGCCTGGCATTAATTTGTGCATTAGATCTTTTTTTTGGAAGGGGATTGCTTTCCATTTGCCTTTTATAATTTATTCAAATCTGTACCCATAGGTTTAAACTTCATGATCAAGCCTATCCAAAGGGCTTGAAGTTTACAGGTAGTTTATTGTGTAGCTTTTGATAGCTGAATTATGTTAGTTTAAAGATCTGATTGTAGCCTTTGGGATGCATTTCCACTGGTTATTTTGCAAATTTGGAGTGCGTTGTTATTCTTTACGTTTCTGTCTTGATGATTGAGCAAATTTAGTTTAAAAGTTAGCGAGTGCATTTCCTGATCTGGTACATAATGGAACACATGTCATAGATTTATCTTGTTCCGCTGTTAGGGGAAGCATGTTCTATCCAGTTCTTGACATTGACCTAGGATTGACAATCAAATTTCTATTTGGTCCAAAATCCTGAAATTTTGAGAAACTAAATGGAGTTGATTTGACACTGTTTGAAAACCAAATTTGTCCTTAAGGATGCTCATCAAATGTCTTTGCCTAAGTAATGTAAATTAGGGTATTTGTCATGATAGTTGCTGTGTCAATTTCGCTCATTTGTGGCATATCTGTATTTTCCAACAATTACAGAAAGTTAAATAGTTACAATAGTGCAATGAGTACTTTGCCTAATTAACCCTAATTAGGCTACTTTTCTTTTAGGTTTGTCCACTGAGGGAGAATAGGAGAGGGGCAGCTCAACACAATTACAATATTGCTAGCAAGTGTGAGATTAATATGGCGATGGTGCATGATAATATGCCTGTTAATTTGTTCAGTTGTGATCTCTGTTTTTCAACAATTACAAAAAGTTCTACAGCTACAAGTGGAATGAGTGCTTTACCTAATTGATGTAAATAAGGTGATTTCTTTTAGGTTTGTCCACTGGGAGAGATTAATAGAGGGGCAGCTCAATGCAATATGGCAAGCAAGTGTGAAATTGAATTGGTGAAGGTGAGTAACTTTATGTCTGCCCTTTATGAGTAATTTTCATGGTGAAAAGTCCCAATTCATATTTTCACACAAGTTCAAGTGCAACAGTTCACTTTATTCACTGCTAAAATTAGAGCTCTTTCCATACACAGATAGCTCATAATACTTAATAGTGACCAGTGGACATGTATATACTCCTTAGTTGTCATCTGCTTGATTATAACTTTCCTTACAAGGCATACTGCCCAGACCTGGTAGTATATGTATATATATATATACATATACTCCTTAGCTGTCATCTGCTTGATTATAACTTTCCTTACAAGCATACTGCCCAGACCTGGTAGTATTTTAAAGATTTGTTGTACTCTTCTTTTCAAATCATGTAACCAGGTTTTGTATGCTCTCCAAATTTCTTGCTATTTTGTTATGAATGAGTGAGAAATCGCTTGGCAGGGTTTTTTGACCTTGTAGGCTCAAATCATTTTGCAACAGGACAAGAAATTTGAAAATTTCTTATTGAGATTTTTTATACTTAGGATAATACGTGGATTGTTAGGGGTATGCACTGATAATGGCATATGTTATCCGTAATTCATTGCATGCACATAAGCCTAAAACATCAATGGCATACCATATCAACAGAGGAATCTTCTTCTGTTCATAGATAGGTGATAGGTTCAATGGAAAGTTGTTAACTACATCCCAAGAGAATAAAATTTCGCACATAAGGAGCAGAGGCTAACAAACTGTTTTAACTCTTTTTGGGTTTTTCTAAATGATTACATTTTTCTCAAATAGGTTTGTTTTATGGTTTCATTTTTTTTACAGAAAACTGACATATGATTGTAAAAATCTCCTGCAGCGCATTCTGATATGAATGTTGTGACAATGCTGGTTGGAAACAAGTGTGATTTAGAGAAACTCAGAGAGGTACCAATTGAAGAAAGTAAGGCCTTTGCTGAAGCAGAGAAGTTGTTCTTCATGGAGACCTCTGCATTGAATGCAACGAGTGTGAACGATGCCTTTCAAATTGTAATTAGGGAGATTTACAATAACACGAGTAGGAAAGTGTTATCAAATTCTTACAAATCTGAATTGCCAGTAGGTGGTAGCAATAGGGTTACACTTATAGGGAATGGAGATGGTGAAACGGTGAAGGGGTTAAAGAAATATTCATGCTGCTAAGAATTGATCAAAGGTTTCAATTTGAATTTTACAATTTTTGAACTGGTGTATGGAATAAGCTGCTTCTTATTACCTGTTTTCAGCAAAATAGGTTTTGCTTATTAGTTACTAGTGAGGTGTATTCATAGAGGGTGTACTATGCTGATACACATAATTGTGTAAATTCTGCTTTTGGTTTCAATATTGTTAGAAGATGTTGTGGTTTTTAATCCAAAGAAGGTTCTGGCAGTGGTTTCTGACAGATATATCTTAAACGAAGAGACTTGTTATATCCATCTATCTGTGATCGATAATGTTGTACTTACACCCAAAAAAAGTATTTATGAAATGAGATTCTATTCATTACATTGTCATTAATGGAAGCACAGAAATCAGCTGAGAACACCCATTGTTTCAGCTTGCTGTTTTGGTGTGTGTTAAAGGTGTTGAAACAATCTTAAGCAGGTTTAATTCACTAATGGTTCTTGAATATGAAATTCAAACTCTCCTGTTAAATGTTTTAACCCTGACATTAGTCCATCTCATATATTTTTTCCCTGAGGTGAATTATGACTGTGGTATCTATATGGTTATTTGATGCACAAGCATTTTTATAAAAATAAAGAAAAAAACTAAACAAAGGTTAGTTTTCCAAGTCTAAAATAAACTTGTTTCTCTAATAATTTTGCAGATATAGGTGGTGTACTTAGTGGTATGTGGGCTTGGTTGATTTAGTAAAAAGAAGATGGACATTAAACAAGGCTTTTGACAATTGAAACAAAGGTTGCTGCTGTTTGGGTAAACTGTTGAGCTTCAATTGGCAGTCATAACTTACAAGTACACATAAACGAAATCTATACAGTAGAGTTTCTATAGCAAAAGGATCTGCATGATGGTGGAGGCAAAGTAGTGAAGAGAGCCTAGGAGAGGCCTGAGATAAATTTCTTTGGGGTCTCTAAATGATAGATAAGGCATCTTTCTTTGACAGACTGCAATGATGTTGTAAGTTTCACTTTGCAAATAGTGTTTAGCTCTCACTCATCTGCCCATGTTTTTTCCCTGCTTGTTGTGTGACTTTTGACAGGTTGAGCAACAGGGTTTTCCTTTTGTAGACTTATATTTGTAATATGTGATCATTTTGATATCAGAGTGGTATATTGGCATTGTGCATAAAGCAATAATTATTTGGTTTATAAGAGAAGAAATCTTGAGAATGGTCAGGTATTGATTATGATGAAGGGGGAATTTTGTGCATTGAAGTGATAATGAACAAGAAGATGAAGGGCCAGGAGAAGAAATAAAATGAGAATTAGAGAAGCTCATGCAACAGCATCTAAAGTGAATAAAGAGAAACTGGAATTCCTGCATAGAAATTAAAGAATTGGTTGACTGGATTGCATGGATGGAAGAATATTTCGAATGTGGAAAAAACAGATCATGAACAGAAAAAGTTTGCAGAGTACAGAGCTGAGAAGACAAACTTGGGTTTGATGGGAATGGCAGTAGAACCAAAGTGTAAAGAAGATCAGAAAATAGAATAAAATGCTGCTAGAATATAGTAAAGTCAGATTTTAAATAGACTTTGTTTAAAAATTGGGGATCCTTAAAGGAAGGTTATTGTGTAAAAGAAAGATACCTAATGTCTTATTGTAAGGGTGAAAATTTAAGGACATGCACTTTTTCCTTTAATTTTTGAACCACTTTGATTCATACCATTAACATTTTTTACCCACTTTGATTCAATCGTTCTTAATGCAATAGGTGTCATATTTTTGTGTAAAAGTTGGTAAAGAATTTAAGCTTAATGTGATCTACTCTTTATGCATCCCAAGAGTCTAGATTCGATGTGATTTATATATATATTTTTAAAAAAATTAGATCAAATTCATAGACAACATATAAATGACCCAAAGCTTCTAAATTTAACTTAATCTTTGGTCAAAGTTGACTCCCTTGCTACTAGACATTACTTGTTGAATTAAGCATAAAATATTTTAATTTGGGTTCTAGGGTGTTGTATAAAAGGGTAAAGCCCTAATTCATTATTGGATCATCTAGAAAATCATAAAGGAACACCACATAATATTATTATTCAAATGTTAAGAACATTCATTGCATCATCAATGTATATTAGCATTTTGTATGGTTGTTTGTTGTCTTCGATCTTTGTTCTAGTGTCTCATCTTGAGCCTATTAGATATGTTTAACATCACTCCTTTGTTCCTACACATCCCACTCTTGTGGCGTCTTTGTCCTATTCCACTATCTTGATTCCTTCATCCCATCCTAATAGTGTCATGTCTTAATCCTATCTCACTAATGTCACTCATATGACCATTCCTTCTAATGTGATCACCCCCCCTTATCCTCATCCTACTAGCACTTTGTCTATACCTAATGTTCACTTCATCCCACCCTCTTCATTCATGTCTCATCCTATTTATACCACAACCTTTATTTCTAATGGTCCTACTCCTAGTATATCATGTTCAACCCTTGGCACACTCATTAAAAAGCTTGATAGAATGGATCATAAAGTTGATACTATACGGCCCATTTATTCTATGATGTTGCACCCATAGTACCCGTTTTGATATTGATATTATTGTAGACTCAAACATTGATACTCCAATAGATATCTTGATTAGTATATTATTATTTCCATATATGTTGCATGGAGATGTTCAATTATATTCTGGATATTTATTACTAAGATGGTTATTACTTATTCACATTCAATCAATTGGAGATAATTTGAGTAGTTGTGGTTATATGTAGAATATAATCATACCTTAATCTTTGAATTTCTGTTTATTTAAGAATCTTAAATATGATGAGTTACTGTGTTTTTAAATGGATTGTGCATATTTAAGGAAATAGTGGTTTGAATGTTAGTTAAATTTTAAAGTGATTTAATTAAAATGATAAAATCAAGATTTAATATGAATATAAATTTATGTAGATTGATAGTATATATTGCATGAGTGTAAATTATACAATTTAATAAATGATGGATATTGGCCTTGGTTTTATCTATGATGATAAAGTTATTTATAATACAAGTGAATTGATCTTATTTATTGACAAGTGAATAGTATAATGTTATTATATTGCTTCAATTACATATATTTTTATGATATTTGATATGTGAATTGAGTGTGTAGGTTGATACATGTTACCAACAAGAATGTGAGAATATTCAAAACCCATAGTCCCATCTTGTTTCATATTGTGAGGTAATTAGATTTTGGTTATGTTATTTTGATGAACCAAACGTCTTAGTTTAGTTCAGATTAAGACCCTTGTGAACTATATTACTTCCATAGTGTCTATATCTCTTATTTTTTGATGAGATTTGATGTGTGAATTGAGTGTGCATGTTTATACAATTTGTCAACATGAATGCGGGAATTATCAAAAACCATATTTCAATCTTGCTTCACAATGTAAAGTAATGAGATTTTGATCTTGTTATTTTAGTGTACCAAATGTCTTAGCCTAGTGCAAACTAAGACCCTTGTGAACTATATTACCTCCCTAGTGTTTACACCTTATCCTCGTGTCATTATTGGTCATTGCCATGACACAAACCTATTGTAATCAATTCAAGAAAATTGTTTATTTGATTAAACCAATCATAACAAAATATTTTTCTATTCCAAAAGTGTCAACAATAATATGTAATATGTGTTAGAAAATCAAACTTCCTATGTAGACAATGAGTGAGAAGGGGTTTGAATTGGTGCCAATTGAGATGATACAAGAAGCTAGAGAAGGGGATACAAAGATGAAGATGGCTAAGATGATGAAGTTATGTTTAAAATGACAAAGATGTTAAGGGTGAATAGAATGAAAAATTGGATGAGGAGGAGGTAGAACACTTGTTAGATATCCAATTGGATGCTCAACACATAGATTATGATCAACATGTCTTAAACGTGGAAAGCATATTGTCTAAAAAGTTGTTAAGGCAATGTTTATTCCAACTATAGGGAAGGCTAGTGGGGATTTTGATGTCTTTGATTCAAGGAAAATACTACATGAAGTATTTTTCTATCCTTCTATTCTACGATCAAAGCTAGGAAGTCCAACACTAATAAAAATTAGTTCAACTTGCTAAGTTAGATGTTTTAGATTAGGAATAGATTGAGGGGGTCACATTCCTTCTTTCTCCTTGGATTGGGCATGCGTAATTTTTTTTTGTCTTTCTCTCTCTAGTGTGGGTAGAGGATCTAGATCTAGTGCATTAAGGTTAGATGTTGGGGAGCTCGTCAGTGGGATCTCTTAGTAGCCTCCAAATCATAAGGATGTTGTTTCAATCCAAGAGGTGGGCCATAAATTCATGTGTAATGTGCCCAAGTTGATTTTGATTCTGAAGTGTCTTTGTGGCAAGGGGTGTGGTTACTAAGTAGCTTTATTCAAATATAAGAATATAGTCATAGTAGGTTTTTCCACTCACCCCTTATTTTGTCAATGATTCTGAGGAATAATAGTAGTTTTCTTCTTGAGATCCTAGATGTAGTGGTTGATAGATTGGATTCCTTAGTTGGGATTCTTTTTTCCAGGTCAAATATCTATGTGTTTAGGAGCTAGGCTAAAAGAAAATAATTTTTTTGAGGTTAGGTTGAGATTTGTGCTATTGTTAAGGGTTTCTTTCTTATTTCCTTTTCAAACCATGATGATTGTGTTAGAACCCTTATGGATGGCCCATGCTTTCTAGGTAGGTCTAGATTATTTTTAAGAAAATGGAGTCTCAATTTTAACCTAAATACAATTTTTTTAATGTTGTTCCTCTTTGGGTTAGGATCACAATCTTGCCTCTAGAATACTAAGAAGATGAAGTGTTGAAGGGTATTGCCAATTGTTTTGGGAAGCTTATTGTCATCAATGTTGCTACCAATTCTAAGAAAAGGCTAGTAAATACTCAAATTTGTGCCAGTGTCAACTTGGAGCTTCCCCCTTCTATTAATATCTCATACTCAATTTATTAAGTATGATAATACCCTATGTGTCTACTTTAACTACCATAGAGTAGACCATTATGCTAAAAGATATCCAGAGAACAAGGATTTTATGGTAGCTTGGAAAGAAAGGGAGTTAGTCAATCAACTTGGGTCTAATGAGGTGGTTGCTCCAATTGAGAGGAGTTTGGTTGGGTTGTTGACTCCCATTGTGGAGGAGGAACAAGTTGAAGGTAGCATGTTGGATGGTTTTGAGCATTGATAAATTGTTGGATGGTTTTGAGAATTGGCAAAGTGTTGGATAGTTTTAAGCATCAACAAAGTGTAATCCAAGTAGTTGTTATCCCAAGAAGAAAGAGACTTTTGTAAAGACAAATGTTAATGAAATGATGGAAGAGGTAGGTTTGGAGGAGGGTGAGATCAATTTGGCTTTAAAGGGGCTTGTAGCATGGCTTCCTCTAATAAGAGGATTTTGAAGGTGTTTGATGGGGAGAAGGAAGTGTCCCAAACTTATTTACGTTCTCCTTCTTCAATCAAACAAAAAAGACAAATGGAGGATTTGTTTCCTAGGGATCTCTAGGGCACTAGATGTTCAAGAAGTCCTATGAAATTTGGTAGTTAAAAAAGAGAAATAAATCAAGAAGGATTTTGTCATCAACTTAGTGGAAAGGACTATTGTTAGTGTTCAGGTCTCTCTAGAGATTTGTAGACACCTAAAATATTACCTAGGTCTATTAATCATCATTATTAAACCTATCACCTAATCCCTAATTGATTAATTTCTTCACCTAGGCCTACACCCCATCACTTAGTCCTAATTAACCTATGACATATCCCTTTCACCTAAAGTCCATCACTTAAATTAAATAATCCTATTATTTAATTTATCAACTTTTCCATCTCACAAATAAATAAATAATTAATTACCTATTTCTAGCTATTATCCACCTCACACATATGGCTAAAATAATTAAATAATATTATTATTTAATTAAACCCATATTCCCTCACCATTTTTCAAGAATATTGGGCACCTAAGAACACTTGTCCTTATGGTCCCATTATTCTCAATACATTCCAAGAATATTGGGCACCTAAGAACACTTGTCCTTATGGCCCCCTTATTCTCTCAACAGAACCCAAAGTTATAGCCTTCTTAGGTGCACATGTCCCTAATTTCCCTAATGCACACTACTTACTAAATTTGGTAAGTTAATCCTAGCCATTCACATTCTAACTACCCTCAACTCCACCCTCCATATTCTGCTAGACCCTAGGGAATTCTTCTCAACCATTATTCACCCTTGATCTCACAATCCAATTTTGCCATTTGTTCCCCATTCCCAAAATCTATAAATTCAAGCATCCTCTTATCCAAATAAATCCATAATTAGTTGAGCTAGGTACATGTCAAATTGGTTATCTTCAATCAAAGAGAGTATCCACATTCCAATCCATCAAAGGGGAATCATTCAACAATGGAGGCTTTTGGTAACATTTCATTTTGTTTTTAGTTTTATTATCTTATTTTTCTTTCATTGTTGAGCTCTATCTAAAGGTTTTGCTTAGTTTGGAATAGGAAGCTTGTATTTTTTGTTTGTTTCTGTTTGAGTTTCAATCTTTGGTATTATAAGATCTACCATTTTAAGTTGCCTAACTAGCCTTTTTGATTTTTATATCCTATTCCCTTTTATTGTTTTGTGGAGATAGTTATTTTTTAGCCTTAGTAATGTTGATCAATGTAGTTGTTTCCTATTTATTTGATGAGCTCTAATGATTTATCTTTTCTTAGTTATGTAAATGAATTTGAACCGTTTTAAAAACCTACCTTTACTTATAAAAAAATGTAATATTTATATTGTTATAAAAACAAACAAAAATCGAGGGATGACCCCACAATGCAGTGGTTAGCTGCGAGCCTCTCACATGGGAGGTCTTGGGTTCGAGCCTGCTTGAGACCCATGTGTGTTCGATGCAACCATGGTAGCGATAGAAGAAGAAGTCGGTGTTAGGGAGAGAAGGCAGGAAGAAGCGACAGACAGGAAGAAGTGATCACGAATGGAGGTTGTTAAAGGATGGTGCAGATCTGGTTGCAAAGACAAAGGGAGGGAGAAGCAAGGAGGAGAATGGGAACGATGGAGGAGAATGAAATGAAGGAGAGGAAAAGAGGAGGAGAGGAGGAGGTTGTAGAGGATTGGAAGAAATAGAGGAGTGGAGGAGAAAGGAGAAGGAGCGAGGAGGATGAGAAGAGGAAGAGGAACAAAGGATTGGTAGAGCAAGGAGGAAGGAGGAAGTAAGAAGGTGAGAGGAGAAAGAAGGAATGGGAGGAGCTACAGAGCAAGGAGGAAGGAAGGAAGCGAGAAGGTGAGAGGAGAAGGCAGGTGAAGCAGACAGGAGGAATGACATAGGGTCCTGCAGGAAGCTTGGCGGGAATGCATACAGGTGCAACAGATGGAGGAATGACACCAGTTCCTACAAGGAGATTGGCGAGAATGCATGCATGCGTAGGAATATGAATGGCGGAGATGAGGTCCCTCGAATGTGGCCTCACCGGTTCATAGCTCCAGTCAAAAGTGACGGTTGTTACCCCTTAGCAACAATTTACCAAACGAAAAAAAAAAACAAACAAAAATCTAACTAATATCTTATTAATTGATAGATATTGAAAGACATTAATATTTATGTCAAATTAAAAATTTATATTTTTGAAATAATAATTATTTTCTAGAATTAATAGCCCCATTATTTTAAACCATAATTATTATACAATGTATATACTTTTTTTATGGAGGATTTTATATCATCCACAAGCTTGTTTTGCTACTTGATATGAGAGAACGAGTCTATACTAATACATATATATCATACATTCAAGGGTTTGAACGTTGGTGGATAGTGTAATCAAGGAACATATCATCACCCTCATCAATTGTCTGCAATGATATGAGCTACAATTCTTTGGTAATGTATAAAATTTTGAATACTCTTTGCATTGTTGACAATTTATACAATTTTTTGAAGTAATGTGATACATACTTCTGAATTAATTTTTTGTACTCTATTTAAATCTATGCTATGTTGATCAATGAAAAAATTGTACAAACAAACACAACCAAGAAAGGCTATGTGGGTGCTATTGCAAAATAATTAAATTTTGTAGCATTCATTTTTATTTATTTCTACTTATTTCTCTATAGGATCTATAATTATTTCTTAAATTAGATCTATGTTCTTAACCATTTGAGTAAGTAAAGTGAAACTAGAGTCAAATATTTTTTTTAGAGCTATACGAATTGCAATGTCTATAAGTTTGGAAAGGATATAGAGCTCTTAGTAGTAGCAGTGAAAACTTTCAGGTGATAAAACATTGTTGGTTTTATTAGCTTTTGTTCTAATTACTCCTTGACTAGTTTTATCATGCTTTCATTGATTCTTAATTGATAAGTAAGAGGCATTTTCTATAGCACAACAAATTATTATATTGCTATCAAAATTAAATTGCATGGCTTTTAAATCAAATTCATTGACCCATATATATTCATGAATAGTGGTTCACACAAATTCATCCACTACAACAAATCCCTGTGATTAGCTCCCTTTTTGGCTCCGTTTTTTGCTTCCACCCACTGTTTTAATGTATTTTTCTCAATTTTTTTGAAAAAGTCGACGCTATTTATCAAGTTGGCACCATTTTTGGCATTTTTTGTGCCGATCAAGACAAGTAGGCACTAAATCAGGTGCTAATTAGCACTAGATTTAGTGTCAGATTTAGCACCGGATTTATCACCGGATTAAGTGTCGGATTTAGCGGCGCCAGATTTAGCGCCGGGTTTAATGCAAGAGATATTAATTTGTCTCATCGACACCGGCAACCAACATCAGAGGAACATAAGATCTAATGTTGATGAGACATTGAGATATCGGTAAGATAAATACAATTGTCTCATCGACACTCTTCAAGTAATGATCAAAAGCATACACCACTATACTGTCGAGAAGGTGAGCAACATATGCGGTAGAGCAGTATACACCACAACCCTAGTACTAGAAGGCTTTCGCGGGGTGGCGGTATACTATGCTACCACCAGACAGTTAGAAGCCTCTCGTGGTATGGCGGTATACACTGCACTATCGCCAGATAGTCAAAAGCCTCTCGCGGTATGACAGTATACACCGCATTACCGCCAGACAGTAAAAAATCTCTCGCAGTATGGAAGTATACCATGTTACCACACCTCTCTCACAATCATCTAGTGGTATAAAGGTAAAATCATGAACTTAACACTTATGAATTTAATAGATAATAGTAATTTTTTATTATAAAATATATGTATTTTGTTTTCTAAATTTGTTTGAATATTAAAAGATTTAATGATTAAACATATTTGAGTTTTTTCACATCAATATTTTTTCCACCATGATGAGTTAGAACAAAATACCCAAGCCCTAATTTTCAATTGAGTTTTTCACATCAATATTTTTGCCGCCATGATGAGTTAGAACAAAATACCCAAGCCCTAATTTTCATTTTTTTCTATTTCACTTGGTTTTTTCAAGCTCCCTTGCCTTGCACATGCCGCCATCATTAGAGTTTGAAACCTCGAGCTTTCTGAAGGAGTCTTTGTCAATTTTCTCACTGCTTTTGAGAGTTTTCTTCACAAAAATTTATGTTGAGGTTGAATCAGGTAAAGTTTTCATGGTTCATCATTTGTTTCCACTTATCTGAATGCATTTTCAAAGACATTACTTCTCTAATTCTCATGCATTTTTCTCTTTCTTTACTCTGTCGACGTCTTGCTTTTCTTGAGGTTGACATCAAAGCACTTCTGAAGCTTGCATTTCTTCGAACAACAAGAAGTTGAGTAAGTTTCTATGCACCATTTCTCTGTATCTTACCTCCATTTTCTGTCAAAACAAGCTCGATTTGGACTCAATAGATACAAATGAATGGGTGTTTTGTTTCTACCATGCAACCTTATTTTGAAACCCTTCAATCTTGGTTCGACTTCTCTGGACTTAGCTCACTAGAAAAATAAATGAAACAAATCATACTCTCCATATTTAGTTTGATTAAACGATGGCATATTTTTTTATTTCCGCATTTTTTCTCTTTCCTAGTGATAGCTTGGCCGCGGCCTCTCTAGAATATTTTTTCTATTTCCAAAAAGAAAAGAGTGTAAAATTTTCTTTATTATATTTTTGAGCCTCCTTCATGGCTCCATGATTATGGTTGCAGGCTCTACTCAATGGCATTTTGGGTTTGTCTTTGATCTGAGGTTTTTCAAAAACCCGCGAATCATTCTACTTGGCAACTTTGGAAGAAAAGATTTATGTATTCGGTCACCATGATGAACTAGGGTTTGAGCATTCTCCATGCATTTTTCAGTTGATTCCTCCATGCTTGGGGTTGAAATCCTCTTGCAACAAGATGGTAAGTTGCTTCTTGAGTATTCTGTAGCATTTTCACTGCATTTTTGAAGGGTTTCGAGGCTTCTTGGCTGTGACCTCTGTAATTTTTCTAATGTATTCTTCTCTTCATTTCTTCTGTGGAAGCTTTGCTTGCTCTTGGCTGCCATGATTGAGTTTTCTAAAGCTTCCCATGGTGAAAAACAACTTGCATATTCAATGAAAACAAACAAACTCAAGCTCAGGTAAGCTCTATGCCGATGTATACCTTGATTTTCTCTTTTATTTTATGTGAATCATAGCTCATTTCGAGCTCTCTCCATTCAACACAATGGCGAAAATGCTTTGTTTTTCTATGTTTTCATGCTTCATTCTTGTATGCTCAGTCTCTAGTCTTTCTATAAGAAAAATGAAAAACCCTCTATAGAACTTGTATTTTCTTTAGAAGATAGTATTTTATGTACAACAATGGAAGAAATACCTTTTATCATGGTTGCAACCATTCTTGCATTCAACTTTCATTTCCATAAGCATTTTCTTAAAATGAAATATGACTCCTTCATTTCTAGGTATTTTTCTATTTTTGAGGGTTTATTTCACATAGGCCGAGGCTCTATATTTCCTTTATTGGAGAAAATGAATAATTAAATCTTCATCTTCTTTTTCATCTGTTGATTTAAATCATAACATCATTATGCATGAGTGATATAGGATTTCATGAACCTTTTGAGTTACATACTGTAGTGACCCTCCTAATGATACTTTGATTTTAGTTGTTTTGTGACACAGTTAGCAGATAGACCTTTGATATTATGTTGTTTCGATATGTTATGTCATGAGTTACATGACTAGTTGTGAAACTCATTTGATGATACACTATATTATTTGATGCAATGTTTACTTTCATGAGATGAAATTTTATGATGATTACCTATGCTGTTATGTTTTAGACATTATGATGTTATGTTAGTCTGATGTTTACGTTAGTCGGTGAAGAAGACGATTTAGCAGTACTCATCAGTGAGTGCCCTGCTATATCGCAATTCTACTTCACGGTGTGCTTTCATATTTATACATGTTGGATTAATCATGCAGTGTTACGCAGCTTTCAGGTACAGGCATCGACTCCACCTGCATGTTAGGTCTGAGCGTGCCATGACCCAATGGAATTATTGATGGGAGATAGACCTGTCCTCTATCCTTAGCCATCATTATGAAAAGAATGAGTATTTGTCGTCACCCTCTTGTCATGTGTCTTGTTCGTCGCGTGCTTGTAGTTATTTGTTAATAATTAAGTCTACAATGTTTATATTATGTTAATTTAGATTATTATAATGTTGCTTTATTGATTGAATGATACAATTAAATTAAAGAAGTTATTATTAGTTTATTATGTGATTAAATTAAAATAATAAAATATCTTGTTTCGAAAAGAGCATTTAATTGTAATTGATTTCATTGTTCAATTTTACATTTCAAAAATAGAACTTTGAGTTGTGATCTTAAGTTGAAATATCTTGTTATCTTTTAGTGTTTATCGAGTTTGATTGATGCATTTGTTGCATGCGATAACTGAAAGTTAAAGTTGAGACTTTGAAAGGATGGAAAAGGGTTATAATCTTGAAATCGTTCATGCTTGGACACACATTTTTTTTGGATATTCAAACAGTAGGAAGTAAAAATATTGTTTTCACCAAAGATATTTTCTGGAAATTTGGATTTGGAGTTGATCAAAAAAGCTGCAAATTGTGTTAAAGACGGTGTTCTGATTGAGAAAAGTAAAAAAAGTTTGAATCTATGGGGTTTTGCGGTGTTCATCCTCCATTTTCAGGGGAACGCTTTCAGGTTTTTATCTTGTTAAATTCCAAAGTTTATTTGTTATGAACATGTAAATTTGTTGTGGAGATTTCGTCTTCAATCCCTATTACACCATAGAAAAATGAAACATGTTAGTTTCTGAATGTTTGCAATTATAGCACGATTGATTGAGAAATGAAAATAACATCATATAATTGATTGTGTTTACAAAATAATATAGAGGAAAACATTGTTAATTCTTTTACGGAAGGTTAGATTTGTTAGTGGTATCTGATTCATTCAATTGTTGAATCCCTTTCTTCTGTTTGTTGATGGCTTCATTCTTTCATGAAAGTCTGCATCTGAATCAATTCCAATACCACTCTTCTTTGGGAATGTATCATATTTTTTTCTATTATCTTTGTCATGCTATCGAGACTTATGGGAATCTGACAAATGGATCTCTCTATTCTTTCATGCGCCATGGTCTTCTTCATGCTTTATTCTATTTGAATATATTTGAGACTGTTACCATGTTCTTCTCTCGGCCACATGGGTCAATAGACAGAATTCTTTCTTAATACAAGTCTCAATGTTTATCTTGATTTTATTTACTCCATGGTTGCAATTATTTTTACCCTGTGATTGTTGTTGCACATTTTTTGTTTTGGTGTACTGTGGGGGCTGTGAGAGGTGATTTTGTTGGTTATGAGTGTTTCACTGGGCGCGGGTGCGCAAGTTTCTTATTCACTTCCTTGAACTTTAGCGCCAGATTCACCTTGTCTTCATATCTTATTTAGATCCTCTGTTGTATCATGTGTTTATGGGAGAAAATGGGTTCTGTGTCTCTTGATCCGTGTGTTGGTTGTGTATGGGATAGTTGGAATGGGATTATCACCTCCTTGAGCGCGCTTTGAAACTCTCCTCTGACTGTTCTCTTTATGTTAATATTAATCTCTCTAACGGTGATCTGTGTTCTCTTCTTGCGTAGTCATCGGACCTTTCTTTTCCTTTACCCTTGTTTAGTAAGGCCAATATCCTAACTGAGATGTAGATTCACAGACCTTACCAGTCGAAGACCTGACTGCTTAGTCGCTTTGGGGTCGGCTGTGTACCTCTGGTGAAGTTGTGATTCACCCTGTGATATCTTCGTTTGCTATTTGCTAACCCTGCATGTGGAGCTGTCAATGATGATCATTGAGCTAACGTCGAGTTCCTTTCTCCACTCCATGGTGATGATTGCATGTCCTTTGTAGCCTTTAACATTAAGTTAAGGTTTAGTTACCTCGTCGGTATCGATTGGCTTTAAGTCATTCGGTTGCTAAGATATATGTTTAGTGATGTCGATGTAGGTCCCTTTGTTAATTCAACACTTGCTATTGATTCCGAATGCATTTGAAATCTTTAGCCATCCTTATGTTGCACGCTTGTCTTGATAAGCTTAGTCGCTCTTTGCTTGAGGCGGAGTGAGAGTAGTTACTGAACGTCTTTTGTTGTCTTTTAGCATGCTTTTGATTCTTTTACTTGTTATAGAAATTTGTGGACTTGGTGTAGCTAACTACACTTTGTGTAGCTGGTTAGTAGTTTTGTCACTCTCTTCCCTATTGCTATCGGTATGACATCATTCTTTCCATAGTTCTTATTTTATTTATAAGTGTGTATCACTCGAGTTGGTGGCATTGTTATATTATTAAAGAAGCAAACTCTTTTTGTTACATGTGATATTTACATTACAAAAGATGGGCACAATTTATATAAGTATTGATAACAATAACTATCATTTACATTAATAAACTACCCATTATATTATTCTTTATAAAATATATATATTGCTTAGAGAAGAATGTAATTCAATAGTTATTTATTGTCAGAAAAATAAAAGTTCCTCTTGAATTATTAGTTGGTTTATTGTTACCTTATCACATATGCATGGGTTTGTAGTTTATATATGTTAATTAAATGTAAGTAGTTTAAATGTGAAATGGTCTTTCAATCAAAATATAATGGCAAGGTGGACTTGGGATGTTGAATCATTTTATTAAATTATAAGGGTATGTGATTTTGCTCATCAATTATATATTGTTGAAATTTAAGTGTAGTACTTGCTTAATAAAATGGTCTATTAGATAAATTATAAACGTAGTAAGTAAGAAATGGGTTAATTAGTAATAAGAGTAGAACCATGTGTTATCCCATTATTTTTCATGATTAAGTGTACGTATTTAGATATGAGAGTTTTTAAATGTTAAGGGATATTCTATTTAAGCTTGAGAAATAGTAACATCAATATGGTTAGGAAGTATTTATGACTTTCTGCTCGTTTAATTTTCAATGTTTGAGATAGGAATGTATTATAGGTGATCTTGAAGAAGGATTGTAAATTTTGTTTCAAAGGTGTTCTTGATTGGTGATATTCTTGCTTTGTTTTGAGGTTTGGTGTCAAGAGTATTGTTACACGGAGGTTTTTGATTTGTTATTTTTTTTTTATATGCTATGTCTTTATTATGGAAACCTTGTTTTGATCTTGTGTGGAAATGTGGAACTAGCACGTATGCCTATGTATTATTTGTTAGGCAAATTGTATTTCATGTTTATTTGAGTACATGCTTGTGGAATTTTTGCAATGTTATGTCATCATGGTCATTTATTGGATCGGTTGACTGGGCCCTTGTAAATGAAGTTCATGTTCATGTATAATTGCCTTCGTATTATGAGGATTTGTACCTTAGGAGGAGTGGCTTCTGATAGGGGCCGAACCCAAAAGTAGTTACATGGGTAACCTCTCGAAGGTTGGTGTTTAAGTGAAAACCTTAACTAAGGTACTGGGAGTTTGTCAGTTGTGATGTCATGATTGTCAACCTTGTGTTGTTTGTTGTCACTTTTGTGGTTTGTATGACTTGAGGACTTGTTCTATCTCCTAGCACAGGGGGTGGGATTTCGAGCTCCATACGGTTGGGAGGAACGTGCCACAACTCCATTGGGTCCCCCTTTGATTTGCAGATTGTGTTGCGAGGTTTTTCAGTGGAGAGCTCGCAGTGGTTTCATTCTTTGGTTAAAAACTTTCTATTTACTTTAGATTAGCTCTTGTAATTATTAATCCCCTCATTTGTTTTCGAGGAGGATCTTGTTATTGTTATAGTTAGGTTTGATCTGCCTCATTCCGAGAATGAGTATTGTAATCTAATTTTAAGATAATGTAATCAGAAACTTAATATATGTTATCCGAGTGTTAGAATCGTTAATGCTTATAAGTTTGTGAAATTTAAATGTATGGTTAATATTTTAATAAATGCTTTGTGTTCTAGTAGTTTGTATGTTTGGTTATCGATGTAATCTTGTCATGTTACCTTAGAGGTTTTTGCAAAGTAATGTGCATCTCCTTTGATATTAATGCACTTTTAAGAAAAAAAAATTGTACGCTTCTGCATTGAGTTGCAACTTCCTTTAGGGTCCTATAATGAGGCATTACACATACACTTGTTGCATAATTTAATCTTATGTAGCCTTTAAAAGTGGAAATGGCATTGCATTACCTTATATTGATGATAGCTTGTATTTGAATCAACAAAGTTCTTGCCATGTCCATAATCTCTTGCCAACATCATTACTATCAACTTTTGCATCACTTTATGCTTCATGTAGTTCTATCAATTTCCAATACTTCACATGTATCTTTTCACACTGTTACTAGTGTGATGAGTTTCTTTACCAAGTCTACCCTTGACATGATTACCAAGAAATCCTTCTAAAAGGATGCCATTCATGACTGTCCTACATTCATTTGTAGAATCATTGGTATCTCCTCAAACCATCATGCATTGGTTGTTTATCAGAGTGTGCACTATAGTTGTTTGTGAATACTCATTGTATTAGTAGAAAGATGATTACCAATGCATGTTAGTTACTCATCTGCATCAATGTGCTTTCCTTCTCATGCATTTCTCTTCGGGACAACATACTGACATGATGGCTTTGGCCTTGCATTCAATTGTTCACCTTGTGCTGCTCCATGTAACTCATGATAGCTCTTGATAGCTCTTGATAACCTGTAAGACCTCATTGAGTAACTTGACTATAATGATTATCCATAATTGAACTTGATGCATCTGTGCTTCACTGTTCATATTATCATAAAAATCATTTGTTTCTTGGGAAGAGATAAACTGTTTCATTTTTGAATGATTGTTGTCCTTGTTCTTGTTCCCTTCTTTACTAGCTCCTTGAAAATGTTGACAATGAAATACAGATCATATCATTATTAAAATGGACTTTGGATCCAACTTAAGAAGATTGAAAGACGTATCCAACAAAGTAATATTTCCAAGCAGCCTATTGTTTGATTCATTGTGAAAGATGCAAAGTAACTTTCTTGATAATTCACACCGTTTTGTTGCATCTTTTGAATATGATAATGAAAATTGATCAACTGGTATGATTCCATATTGATTTAATGCATCAAGAATAGGCTTATCATTGATTTGATCAAGTTGCTCAATTTTCTATCCCTCTTAAAACACGAGGGCAACATGTTGGGCTCAACCCTCGTGGGAGCCACATTTTACTCCACATGTTGTAATCAGCTAAAACAAAACAGTAACAAAGTTTTGTCCTATATTTTCACAAAGAGAAACATGTTAGATAAACAAATCATATGATAGATGTGTTTGATAACTCTTTTTGTTTCCTTGGACATCTATGATATGCTAGCTATTTTAATGTTTATAAGGATCAGATTATATGTTTATGGATGTTTTCCTATGTACTGATTGGTGATCCTTCATTGCTCTAACCAACTTCTTCTCACAAATGCAGGGAAACTCGGAGTAGCAAGGGCAAGTGACAACTGGAGGCTGGATGGGTAGGAGGACTAAAACTGATGCAAGGCAACTCAATTGGGATTCATCATTTAGAATGACGGGTCCCCCTTCTTTACATATGCATTTCCTTTTATCTGTATATGTATAGTTTTTCCTTTATATGCATAAAAATAGTCAGTCCCTCAGCTTGTGAGGGACACTATACACTTATGGTTATCAATAAAGACTACCTTTGCAATAAATGTTGACTCTCTTTTCTATTGTCTGCAATTCCCTTAATCAAATAATGCAGTTTTTTGATACTCTCTTTTATGCACATGGATGAAACTTAGCAAAAAATGATATGTACCTTTTATTGTTTAAATGCAAACACAATCATAAGTCTACTTGATTTAGTTGGAAGAAAAATTAGGTAACAATAATTATCTTGTTATTTAATCATATGAGTTAAATAATTAAATTACTTTATAATCTTATGAGTTATTTAAGAGGCGTGATATATTTAACTAATTAAATTGAAATAAAAAATATTATTTAATTTACTTACTCTATAATCATATGAGTTATTTAAGAGGCATGATATATTTAACTAATTAAATTGAAATAAAACATATTAAATTAATAAATGGAAGCAAAACAAGAAGCATTTTTAGAAGCAAAAAAGGAAGCCAAACTAGAAGCAAACCATAAGCAATCTTGGAAGCAAAACTTGGTGTTATCTAGGAAGCAAAAATAGAAGCAATTAACTGGAAGCAAAAGTGGAAGCAAAAATGGAAGCAAAACTAGAAGCAAACCTCGAAGCAAAACCAGAAGCAAAACCAGATGCAAAACTAGAAGCAAACTTGGAAGCAACACAAGAAACAAAACCGGAAGCAAAACCAGAAGCAAAATCAGAAGCCAAACTAGAAACAAAAAAATCCAGCGCTAAATCTGACACTAAAATCGGCACTAAATTCGGTGCTAAATCTGGCGCCAAAGTGAGCACGCCATTTTGGGCCGACAAAAGTGTCCAATTCATGAACTCAAGTGCACTAAAATCCAACGCTATTTTAGGCACTAATTGCCTGTTCTGTTGTAGTGATCTCTTTCTTATTTCATAAGTAAGAGGTATTTTCTATAATATATCGAATTATTATATCACTATCGGAATTCAATTACATAATTTTTTATTCAAATTCATTGACCCATATTTCATGAATAGTAGTTCACACGAACCCATCTATCGTGAGAATGAATGATCTACTTAACACTCATTACTTGCTAAAATTTTATATTATAATATTGAGTTGCTACACAAAAGAACTAATTTATAATGTAAATGCACACTAAAATGTTTTCTTCCTGAGACTACTGAATGTATCAATGCCTTATGGTAGGATAAAACATATTGTGGTTTCTTATAAGTTATTCTCAAATATAAAAATGTATTGATTGGTACTTGTAGTTGGTGTAGTGCAAGAGGATAGTTGGTAAGGCATTGAAATACTAAAATCATTAGTATTGGTACCAAGTCTTCCCTTAGGATCATTATATATAACATGTTATCCGAGATGAGTCTATGGTGAAATATTCTCTTATACTGTTTGTTTCATGTAATAATAGATCTAACACATTTATTTCTTGAGTTTTGTTGGTGTCATAATTTACTCTTCTATCTTCAATGATTTTATGCACCATCTATATCATGTTTTCTTGCCTAAGAAATTTTTTAATGATCATAACTGCCAAGGGAATCATAATTCTCAAAATTAACTCCAATTCCAAGTCAACTAGAAATTTTCTATTTCTTTGAGATGAATTTCTCATTGTAACAATATTTTATCTTCTTCTTTATAATCTGGTAGTGATCCCTTCTTTCCTTTGGGCATTGGGCTCTTTGACAATGAGCCTATTGTATTTGATGTTGTAATTACTTTATATTGTGAGTTAATCCTCACCATGGTTTTTTCCTTCTTGGGTTTTCCACATAAATCTGGTGTTCTCATGTGTTTGGATGTCTTTGCATTATTGTTTCTCATATTTATGTTTTGCTAATGCATGATAAGGGTTTAAGGGTTGTTAAGGGTTTAAGGATTAATGTAGATTTGAATATTAATGAGGGTTTTAATGTTTTAATTTAGATTTGATTAATCCCCCCTCTCAATTGTCTTGTGCATCCAATAGGCCCACAAATTTGTATTTCAGGACATCATATGGTCAATAGTCTCTTGAGTGATTTGACCTTGTAGCAACTCCTGTAACTCTCTGACCATCTTATTAGGAGATGACACTATAGACGAGGTTTCCTAGAAAGTGCATCCCAGGTGCTTCACAAATTATTCTATATTTACCATATTAGCCTATTTGGTTAGGCTCTTGTTACTATTCAATTTATGTTTACATTTATTTAGGGTATTTACCCTTAGATTGTTGAACACCCAAAATACTAAGAGGAGGGGTAAATCAGTATTCTCTTAAACCATTCAAACATTAAACAACCAATTACCAAAGCATATTCAACTGTAATAAATAAAGAAAGCATGAAACATTGACAACATCACATAACACATGAACACCGGGATTTTTACATGAAAACCCCAAAATGGGAAAAACCACTATGAGGGTTAGCTCGCAATATATTATAATCGATTATCGTATATTTATAGAAGTGCTCACTACAGGTGGACTCACTATCCATAGAGACAAATATAGAAGAGAGATGGTGTCTCACAACCTATTTTGAACTATTACAATTACATCTGACATATGCATGAATACAGTCCCATTGAAGCACAATAAACAAGCTTTATCTATTTTTTATTCAACACTCTACCTTTCTCTTCATTCACAAAACTTTGATCTTCGACTCAACATTCACGACTTCAATTCGCTTTGCTATGATGATATTCACATGTATGACATTCACAACACACCTCAAATATTCATTTTATTCTTCAAAACATAAAAAATATCTAACATATATATCCGCATCAAGTGTAACATCAATTAGGTTAGCCTAATTAGATGTAACACCCAAAATATAACTTGTCGGCTCCAAAAATTTCATACATACAATGTGCCACAATTCAAAACTCAAAACAACTTAAAATAGGTCAACATGAACCTACATTAGATCCCACATAAGATTGTAATACATATTTAACCTTTACATACCTTCAAACATATTAGGTCGGCTCCACATAAGACCTAAAAGAAAAAACCTTCAACTATGTATCCACATCTCGACACATGGACCTCAAAACTTGATGCCAACTTGAATTCATACTCTACCACCATCTGGAAAGTTATCTTCAAAAGCACAAAGTCAAAAACTCATCTGTAGAGAAGTGTAGATTCTCCCACACAATTTTTCCATACATAAAATAACTATAATTTCCAAGCTAAAATTTTGTAACTCATATCTCTCAAACCACTTTGTAAAAACATGAGGAAATCTTGGAATTAGATACATCTAACATCTAGCAAAATGATGTTAGAAGCACAAAGTGAAATATTCATTTGTAGAGTGGTGCAAACCCAAAAACTGGCACTATGTAACACTGTATACACAAAATTGGAACTTAGTCAATTTCTCACACAATTGATATCTCTAGATCAAACCAATTGGAAAAAATGTCTTCATCAACACCTTGATAACCTATTAGAATTAATCAAAAAGGTTTGCAACCAAAATATTCATATGTTACAATGTTGACATCAATGACAACACTGTAACACATTGTTATGTACCTTCCATGCTCATGTTGCTAGACAACATTATCAATGAAAATATTCCAACGACCTCCCCAAAATTCCAACAATATCCCCCTTTGTCATTGATGGAAACATGCAAAAATCTCCAAAACATTCTTCAAAATATTCTCCCACTTTGACATCAAGGGCAAAGGGAACCTATACAAACTGTTCTGACTTTCACCAGAAACTCCCCCGAGAAATGTAAGCATATGTACAAATTAAAAACATGGATTGACTCCCCCGAGTCATATACCGAAGCAAAAACCCAAAAAATATAGTACTATAAAGTCTACATATTTACAAAGAATCTGAATTGAAATATAGGAAATGCATAAAATGTGAGAAAAATTCAACTGGAGGTGGTTGACACCTGCAACTTCTGCAAATGGTATTTCCAAGATTTCCTTCCATCTTCCCATTCTCTCTTGACTTTTGCAAGTAATCTATTCTATGTTTCAAAATCCATAAGTAGCTCTTCTCCCTCTTCTAGAGTACCAGGTACCAGATTCATCTTCTTGGCTTTGTCTGCACTCAAAAGACCTTTTGAAACAAGTATAAATTTAGGATCGACCAGATCCCTTACCTCTCCAAACTACAAAATAATGTGTTCTTTATGTGCTTGCAGATGAAATAATTTCTTACATAGATCTTCTATTATATTTCTTGTCACATCGATTAGGTCGAGTGCCAGATCATAGGCACTTGAGGCAGCATCAATTTATGACTCAATAGATTCCATCTCCTTCCTTATGCTCTATGTGGCTCCAGGCCACTTCATGCCATACCGATATAAAGCCTTTGCCTCATCAATGCATCTTTTAGCATCCTTTAACGACTCCAATTTTTTTTTATGTGCAATGGCACATTTCTCTGCAATTTATAACATTCTTTTATTATTTATTCTCTTCTCCACTTCCTTCTCTACTTTTTCCTTTAGTCCAAATGCATAAACCTTAATGAAATTAATCAACAATTTAACATTTTCCATATCAGAGAGAGATATATCTATACTTGCACCGAGTCCATTATTTCTCCACTTCTTTGGTGTGTTTCAATGATTTCTTTCCTCGTAGATATATGAAACATATCTCCTAGTTGCAGCTTGTGGATGGGAGATATTTTATCCAGATCAATGTTACCTTGTTGCATCGACAGTTGTAGCAGTTGTGAAGACACAACAATTTGGAACTTGGGTTGCATACTTAAAATATTCTTCAAGGAATCTCTGGAGGAGTCCAAGGATTCACCTAAAACCTTAGTTGTTTCAACAACCTTTCCCTTTTCCTCAACAATTTTGAAGTCAACTAGTTTTTCTTTTTCTATATGTGCATCTTTGGATGCATCCTTATTCTTGCGTTCATCTTTTTCTTCATGTTCTTCTTCTTTCTCAGCATCATCATTCTCTTCCTTATCTTCCTCTATAGGATTTTTAGTGTTTATCGAAGGAGTAACTTCTTCTTGTACCGAAGGAGGAGTGATGGTATTTTTCTATGCAATGTTTTCTCCAATCACTGCATCCTCACAATTTCTTTATGTCATGTCCTCCACTTCTGGAGGTGTGTTGTCCAATGCGGCTTCTTCATTTGCGTCATGCTCATGTTGAGAATTATTTGTTTTCACCTCTTCTTCAATGTTTGGTTTTGGAGTAGGGGTCTCCATATTCACTTCTTCTCTAACCTTTGGTATCATCCCTAGTTTCTAAGCTATCTCCTCTTCTTTTTCATTTCTTTTCTTTCCGATTCTTTCAAGATCACTTTTATATCTTCCCATAAGGGTTGTCACCCTTTCCTTAGTTCTTAGCTCCTTGATAAGTACTATGGCAAATGTGGCTTTATCATCCTTAGATAGAGGAACACTTACTCTTTCCAAAACTTCTTCTTTTAGCCTTTCATCTTCTTTTATATTTTCTTGCCTTCTTTCCAGCAAGATGTTCCACAAATCTTCAGGTATATGTTTCTTGATGTTCCACATGTCTTCCTCAAGAAAAAAAGTGTATTTGACTATAGCTTCAATTATGGTGGCCTTTTCTACCTCATCAACATCTTTATATAGAGCTAAATTCTCTTCCAACATCTCATTTTGCAAAATGTTGTTAAACAATGCCTCTAATTTCATCGAGGAATGAAGCCTTACTAGTTCTATTTGTTCTTTTCCTTTGCTTTCACATAGATTCTTCTTTTGACTTGTTTATTTTCCCTTCTTCTTCTCCAGTAATCCTTCCTTAGAAGCTTCTTTCCTCATATGCACAACAAAAATTTTCTTTTCTTCCTCTATCTCCTCTTCACTTTCAATATCTATAATGTCATATATTTTTCTTTTAGCACTTACTTCACCTTGGGAAGCATCACTTCTTCTCTGGACCAACTGTGGTCCCTCTTCTTCCAATTCTTCTTCTACAAAATTGATGCCTATACCCTTCTCTCTCATAGTTTTCTACTTAATTATTCTCTCGATAGGGGCAGTGGGTTATGCAACAATGGAAATTTTATTCTTTTCATCTCTTGTAGTTTGCACAATTAGAGGGGATTTCTCCCTTATCGGAGGACTAGTATTTGTCTTTCTCTTTTCTCCAATAGTTGGCATAGTCCTAGAGGGATTCTGGATAGAAGGAGGAGTGGTAGCTATCCTACCAGATCTTCTTGTGCGTCTAGATGCTTTTTCAACACAAATTTGCCTTAGCTCTTTCTCTTGCATTCTGTACTCGTTCTTTTGAAATTCCCATTTCCTTAGCATACATATCAACCATCTTATCAACATTCTTCTTGATTATAGGTTTTCTTTCTTCCATGTGTACTTCCATATATTTTTCCTCATATGTGCCATACATTGCTTTTGTTGCATCCTTTGGACTCTTCAACAAAATGTTAGCACAACCAGGTATTTCTTGTTCATTGATGTCATATCCTAGTGAAAGGATCCATATTATCATTGGTTCCACTACTTTCATCATACACTCATCTGTTGACACTAGGAAAGTGATGTCATTGTGATATTTTTGAACCATTTTCCTTGGGACTCATTCTCTCTCATGCATCCTCCTTTGAAATACTGTAAAGAAAGCAACAAGAGCATCATCTTGTTCCTTCCCATCTCGAAGTCCACTCATATAGTCTCTGATATGACAAGCAATAGGTCTACCTCTTATCACTACAATAAATCCCTATGATTTGCTCCATTTTTTGCTTCCACCCAATGTTTTAATGTATTTTTTGCCAATTTTTTGAAATCGTCGATGCTATTTATCGGGATGGCACTATTTTTGGCATTTATTTATGTCGATCAGGACTAGTTGGCGCTAATTTAGGCACTAATTTATGCCGAAATTATCAACGCCTTTAGCGTCGATATTGGCTTCAAGTATGGCGCCGCCGTTAGCGCCACCTTTGGCTCCGAGTTTAGCTTCGATTTTAGCACCACATTTAGCCTCACGACTTGAGCTTTGAGTTTAGCTTCGGGTTTAGCACCGGTTTAGACAATCCTATGTTGAAGAGACTTATTTATATATCTCATCGATGATGTAAAATAGTGAAATTTCAATAAGATACAGGCATATCAAGGAGAGAATCACTTACGTCACATCAACAAGGTATATCTACAAGTGCTTGGCAAAACAAAACTCTTGGATATAACGAAGTAATGTTAATAAGACATTGAGATATCAGTAAGACAAATAATATTGTCTCATCGACACTCTTCAAGTAATGATCAAAAGCATACACCGCTAGACCGTCGAGAGGGTGAGAAATATATGCGGTAGAGTGGTATACACCGCAACCCCATAGCAAGAAGACTTGAGCAAGGAGGTAGTGTGGTAAACAACTAAAGAGAAGGGAAAAACACCACCATACAGCATAGATAATCATGAGTCTCCCCGACATGGCAGAGTTACACCAATATATAAAGAAATATCGTCGAAGGAAAATATCAATGAGATAGTGGCATATCGGCAAGAGATAACTTTTCTCATTGACACCGGCAACCAACATCAGAGGAGCATAAGATCTAATGTTGATGAGACATTGAGATATCGGTAAGACAAAGAAGATTGTCTCATCGACACTGTTCAGGTAATAATCAAAAGCATACACTGCTATACTGTCGAGAAGGTGAGCAACATATGCGGTAGAGTGGTATACACCACAACCCCAAAACAAGAAGCCTTGAGAAAGATAGTAGTACAGTAAACAATAGAAGGGAAGGGTAAAACACCAACATACCACAACGATAATCATGAGTCTCCCTAACATGGTAGAGTTACACCGATATACAAAGAAATAACGTTGAAGGAAAATATCGATGAGACAATGGAATATCGACAAGAGATATTAACTTGTCTCATCGACACTGGCAACCAAAATTAGAGGAACATAAGATCTAATGTTGATGAGACATTGAGATATCGGTAAGACAAAGAAGATTTCCTCATCGATACTCTTCAGGTAATGATCAAAATCATACACCGCTATACCATCGGGAAGGTGAGAAAAATATGCGGTAGAGCAGTATACACCACAACCCCACAACAAGAAGCCTTGAGCAAGGCGGTAGTGTGGTAAAAAACAAAAGGGAATGGAAAAACATCACCATACTGCAGAGGGTATAATAAGAGACGATGGTAGTACGCTAATCATGGCAAAAAATCACGTCAGTCACAATCCATTTGAATCAAGAATATAGCCCACCAAAATACTCTAAAACTCTAATAAACATACTCTAAAAATTTCGCCGAAATCTTATTTTCAAGCATAGCCCGCCAGAATGGAGTTTTCATTTTAATAAACATACAATAAAACCTTTGTTGAAACCTTATTTTTTCAGGCGTAGCTTGCCAAAATGGAGAAGTGTTTCAGTAAATAATGACAGAGAATGGTAAGGAGATGTGCATGATAGGAGGCATAGGATTCATTTTTGTTTATCAATTCCAGCTCTGATCAACAAGGGTTACAATGTCCGCGCTACTGTTTGTAATCTGGGTATTTAATTGACATATGTTTGCATAATCTCAAATTCCTTCAGATGCTTTTGAAGTATCAATGTATCCTATATAGGGTTTAGAATGACTTATTTTAATTTAAAAAATAAATTAGATGCTTTTGAAGTATCAATGTGTCCTATATAGGGTTTAGAATAATTTATTTTAATTTAAAATAAAATAAAATAAATGATGTATTTTCCTGTGATTAGATAATGTGGAGATCTCCTAAATCTTCCCTAGCACAATGTCCTCTTTCACACTGTGTTCATTACTCCAGCTACTAGGGTTTTGCATTTCACATATTTTATATCTTCATGATAGTGGCTTTTAAATAGATCTTAGTCTTTGCTTTAATCTTTATCATGGTAACCCTTGAGTTCCCTAATCCACCTTCAATCTCTTCTAAGAACGTTGTCTTAAGCTAGACTGCATAGTATGCATATAGAGATCTCCTAAATATGCCCTAGCACACTGTCCTCTTTCACACTGTGTTCATTACTCCAGCTGCTAGGGTTTTGCATTTGACATCTTTAATATCTTCATGATAGTGGCTTTTAAATAGATCTTGGTCTCTGCTTTAATCTTTATCATGGTAACCCTTGAGTTCCCTAATCCACCTTCAATCTCTTCTAAGAACGTTGTCTTAAGCTAGACTGCATAATATGGATATAAAGCAAGTCCTTCATACCTGCCATTGTTCCAAACCACCACTCACCGCCTTGCTTAAAATGTTGCATCCATAAGCACAATACCATGTTTTAAAATCATGGTTGCCAATGATTGACCATTAAGGTCACTACTTTCATCAAGATATAATGAGATTTTTGTCTTCAAACTTAAGGCATTATGCAAGATAACATTGTGAATTATTTGTTGTGTACAATTTGATTTTCTTGCACATTTACTGCTTTGCTAATTGCCTTTAAGACTGGTTATTGCACCATCAACTGCAATCTCAAACAACTCACTCACTATCACTTGAAGATTCCTTTAATGAGCATCCTTGTATAAAATCAAACTATGCCCTATAGACTGCCTACTTACTTACTAATATAGGGGAATCATTGTTTCATGGTATTTTGAGTTTTATTTAGAAGGGGTTAACATGTGGCATTTTTATGTGCAGGAAAAATAGATTGTGATGCAACATTTGGGTATGGATAGTTCAGGAAAATTTGGATTTCTATTAGTTTCATAACCAGGTTGGATTGTACCTTGAGCCAGTGTGAAACACTTCTGGGTGTTCTCTTTAATATTTCTCTTTTCGCCCTGGTATGGTTTGGATCTCGTCCAAATCTCAATAACCCTATTGGATCTTGTGTATTAGTATGCGTTTCATCAAAATCTTCTACCTATCAGCAAATGCAAGCATTATTTAATGTTTGGAAACAATTGGAATGGACCTATCATTTTAAGTTTCTATGTTATGTTAATTATGCTTTAGTTAAGAAACGATGTAACTTTGGTGAACGAACCTGAAGCTTGTTGCTTCCCGTACAAATAGGGAAACCAAGGTCCGATTTTGATCATCATATCATCATCATTTCAATCCATTAGAATAGATACTAGACTATCTCATCCACTTATTCATATACAAAGAATTCATGTTATGTATGTTTATATTTTGAGCAATATAATGGAGCAGATACATTATAACTCATAATCCATCTTCAGCGTTCAATTGTTGTGTTGATTTTCATGCTTATTTATTGCTTTGTTGTCTCCAAAGTGGTCTTTTCAAGTTGTTTAAATCTGCAAGATTTATCATGGCACATTGGTTGTTGTTGTTTGGTCCAATTTGAGGTGCAATTGTAAGGATTTGTCTTTTAAATTATACTTTCTGACATTTTTCTTGATACAAATTGTTACTTTAGAATTATGATGTTTATTTTCTTCTAATTTTTTTAACCTTCATTTCAGGGAAGGGCTCTGAAGATGGTTCCTTCAGATGGAGACTACACTTTTCCGCTATAGGTTCCATCTAGAAACACTAGAATCTCAGGTACTTTCATACTCAGATACAACAAAGTTTGAGGTTACCTTGTTCTCCTTGATACAAATTGTTGTCCTTCAATCCCTCTTTATAAGAAACATTCACTATTATGGACTTCATCATTGTACCTTTCATGCATTCGATTTAATTTTGTATGTGGAAACATGTTGTCTCTGTCTTTGCAAGTGAGGACTATTGTGTAAGCTTTTAATCTACATGACTACCCCTCATGTTGAATTCTTGTGACTGTTATGATGCTTGGGGCTACTTACTTTTAACCAGACTATTAATGAAAAATATCTTAGAATCCTTGATGATCAATTTTGTTAGAATCATGGCTATGTTGATAACTTTCTTGTTTTCTTGGACATCTATGGTATGGAAGTTATTTTAATGCACATGGTGATCAAATTATATGTTTATAGATGTATGCACATATTTTGACCGGTGATCCTTCATTTCTCTAACAACACTCTTCTCACTCAAATGCAAGAAACCTAGGAGCAGCAAGGAAGACATCAACTTGGAGGCTTAGACAAGTGGGAAGACTGAAGATGATGCAGAACAAAGCAATCAGGATTTGTCATTGAGGCAATGATGGGTCCCCTTTCTCTTTATGTGCATTTTTCACTTTTGTATTTATAAATGTATAGTTTTTCAATTATATGCATTCAAATAGTCAATTCCATGACTTGTGTGGAACAACATACATTTACATTATCAATAAAGACTACATTTTTGAAAGGATTGTGCAATCTTTCCTATATTATATGCATTTGCATAAGTGCAATCTAGTAATGTAATCTTCTGATTTTGTTTATGCACATGAATGTAATGTAGCAGAAATAAAAATGTACCTTACTCTTCATTTGAAAATCACAAAAGCTCTACCTAATTGAGCTATTAAATTTTGTGTCTTCATGAACATATGTTGATACAAAATGAATGGAAGAAGCATCCAAGTAATCCTAATTTTTTCTGCCAACAATTCATCCAAGTAATCCAAGCAATAATAAAAGGAGGAATTCATGCTTGGCATTTGCAAGGTGTGATTAGGAAAAGTATTGTCTATGCAGGAAACACATTCCACCATTAACTGATTTGACTGTATTTATTAATTAATTGAAAATAAAAAGTGAATGCACTTTTTATTTTCAATTAATTAAAAATACAGTCATATCAAAAATATGTTGCCTGCATAGACATTGTCGAAGTAGATACCCTATTGAAATGGGCTCTATCTTTTGCAGAGGTAGAGGAAATAAGAATATAAGATTTTAGTGGAATTCATTTGGAGGAAATTTTTCTGTTGTAACTAATGCAGGAAGGAGCCAACGCTAGCAAGTAGAGGAATGTGTTTGAAATTCCTGAAGGACTTGAAGCATTGATGAAGGTATTGTTGGTGGTGCTAGATGCATGTTCGACATTAATGGTGAGGGCTGACAATATGATGTGTTTTGAAGACACACAAGGTATTTCATCCGATGCTTCTCGGTTTGCGGTGGCAAGGAATGTAACAGGTCTATTGTATGAGGCAGTTTGGAAGCTAACGTACTAGAGAAGAAATGGAGGCCAATTTCACTCTACCTTCAAGGAGAAAACTGGACCCTTTTGTTGGCTTAAAGAATGGAGGCCAATAATCTCCTTCTCCGATGGCTGGAAGAATGCAAGCTTAATGTTTTGATATGTGATATCAGCTCTCTCTTATGCTCTCATGGTTGAATACCGAAATCCATTATGGTGGGCCTCCAGAGTTCCAGTCATCTTTCTTCCTCTTCCACCAAATGTTGGCCTGATCCACACGTCTGCCAACCTAATTGGATTTGTTTTTGAAAGCTGAAGTTTCTCTTGAGTCACCAATGTAGCTCTCTTTGCCTTTTCAGAATTTCATTTCTACAAATCGTCTTTGGGATTTAATCATTTGTACCATATGGTTGATGTGCTTTGAATACTTGCATCTATAGGAAATTTCCTTAAAATTGGCCACTAGTTCAAGTTCATTTTGCTTTCATAATACTTTATATCCATGGAGTTCAGCCATTCCTTGATGCCATCAAATGAAGATTGAGGAATGGCATACATTTAGAGTACATCCCGCTTGAAGTCTTTGAAAACAATAGCCATATCAAATGCCTTTTTCCCAAGTCCTACTCTCTCAAGGTTAAGAATTCTCAATGTCACTAATAGCGATTACCAAGAAAGGTAATTCCACCAACTCTACCAAATAGTTTACCGTAGGAACAATAAAAGCAGAGGCTTTGAAAGGAACTCCATGAAAACCAAGCTCTCTAAATGGTATATCAAACTCTAGTTCAAAATCTTTTAGATGAGGCTACTCCCATAACTCTCTTACTCACTTGACAAATCCTTAAGGAGGAGGAGCAGCATGAGGACGCATATATGTTTATGCCTTAGTATTTCATGGATTTGATGGAATTGTGATTGATTTTCGTTGCAGCGGATCGACAGAAGTTCAAATTTTTTTGAACAACGAATTTTTGTGCTTCAAAACAAGGTCTGTGGTGCTCATCTTGGTTCACAATTAACTTTTTTATTTTATTTTATTTTATTTTATATTGCAATTCCCTTTGTTTGTTTGTGGAAAGTGTTTAGTGCAGAGGCTAGTCTATTTAAGCCCTGAAAGGCCTTGCATGTATATGTTTTAAATTGATGCTCCTTTTTAAGAAGGCTTTAGTAATAGTTGGGGTTTCAATGAAAGCATTTATTTTTAATCTGCCATTAAGCTTGCAAGGATCTGTTAAAGAAAGAAAAAAATGTGAGAGAAGGTAGTGAAAATGAAATAAGCTCCACGAGTCTCGATCTCTTGACCTCTCGACACAAATATGTGGTCAAATAATTTTGTTTCAGAAGCTTCAATTTTATGTGATTCTTTTTTTCTTTTTCTTCTTGGGTTTTAGAGGAGCCCGATCTTAATTTTGGTGTTTGAGTATTTTGTGTTTTTATTGGGTTTGTTTTTTTGGGTTTTGAATTTATATCCATTTTGACTGTTGAGAATTTGGGGTTTTGTCTATGAAGGATTCATGTTTTTTGTGATTGCAAGGGGAGGAGGAGGAGGGGGTTGTAGAAACAAGAAACCTAGACTAATTGTAATGAATATGATTTTAATTTTTTTTTGCAAGAGCAACTTGAGGGGAGATTGGTGGTCATATAAATGAAGAGAGGAAGATAGGAGAGCTACATGGGGGTTGCTCAAGTGAAGCGCCCTTCTACATCTAGAGGCAATCGTAAGTTCTTGTCCTTATCCTTTTTAATTCAAAGCTAATTGTTTTATCATCGTATGTTTTTGAGAACTCCATGAAAATGAAGCTCTCTAAATGGTATATCAAACTCTAGTTCAAAATATTTTAGATGAGGCTACTCCCATAGCTCTCTTACTCGCCTGAAATATCTTTAAGGAGGAGGAGCAGCAGGAGGACAAAGATATTTTTAGGCCTTAGTATTTCATGGATTTGATGGAATTGTGATTGATTTTCGTTGCAGCGGATCGACGGAGGTTCAAATTTTTTTGAACAACGGATTTTTGTGCTTCAAGACAAGGTCTGTGGTGCTCATCTTGGTTCACAATTTACTTTTGATTTTTATTTTCTTTTGTATTATATTCCAATGCCCTATGTTTGTTTGTGGAAATTTTTTAGTGCAGAGGCTAGTCTATTTAAGCCTTGAAAGGCCTTGCATGCATATGTTTTAAATTGATGTTCCTTCTTAAGAAGGCTTTGGTAATAGTTGGGGTTTCAATGAAAGCATTTATTTTTAATCTGCCATTAAGCTTGCAAGGATCTGTTAAAGAAAGAAAAAAATGCGAGAGAAGGTAGTGAAAATGAAATAAGCTTTGTGAGTCTCAATCTCTTGACCTCTGGACACAAATATGTGGTTGAATAATTTTGTTCCAGAAGCTTTTATTTTATGTGATTCTTTTTTGCTTTTTCTTCTTGGGTTTTAGAGGAGCTTGATCTTAATTTTGGTTTTTGAGTATTTTTGTGTTTTTATTGGGTTTTGAATTTATATCCATTTTAACTGTTGAGAATTTGGGGTTTTGTCTATGAAGGATTCATGAGTTTTGTGATTGTAAGGGAAGGAGGAGGAGGGGGTTGTAGAAACAAGAAACCTAGACTAATTGTAATGAATATGATATATTCTTTTTTTTGCAAGAGCAGCTTGAGGTGAGACTAGTGGTCATATAAATGAAGAGAGGAAGGGAGGAGAGCTACATGAGGGGTGCTCAAGTGAAGCACCCTTCAACATCTAGAGGAAATCTTAAATTCTTGTCCTTATCCTTGTTAATTCAAAGCTAATTTTTTTTTATCATCATATGTTTTTGAGAACTCCATGAAAACTAAGCTCTCTAAATGGTATATAAAACTCTAGTTCAAAATATTTTAGATGAGGCTACTCCCATAGCTCTCTTAATCGCTTGATAAATATTTAAGGAGGAGGAGAAGCAGGAGGATGAGGATATGTTTATGCCTTTGTATTTCATGGATTTGATGAAATTGTGATTGATTTTTGTTGCAGCGGATTGACGGAGGTTCAATTTTTTTGGAACAACGGACTTTTGTGCTTCAAAACAAGGTCTGTGGTGCTCGTCTTGGTTCACAATTTAATTTTGTTATTTTATTTTATTTTGTATTATATTGCAATTCCCTCTGTTTGTTTGTGGAAAGTGTTTAGTGCAGAGGCTAGTCTATTTAAGCCTTGAAAGGCATTGCATGTATGTGTTTTAAATTGATGCTCCTTTTCAAGAAGGCTTTAGTAATAGTTGGGGTTTCAATGAAAGCATTTATTTTTAATCTGACATTAAGCTTGCAAGGATCTGTTAAAGAAATAAAAAAATGCGAGAGAAGGTAGGGAAAATTAAATAAGCTCCGCGAGTCTTGATCTCTTGACCTTTGGACACAAATATTTGGTCGAATACTTTTGTTCTAGAAGCTTCAATTTTATGTGATTCTTTTTTGCTTTTTCTTCTTTGGTTTCAGAGGAGCTTGATCTTAATTTTGGTTTTTGAGTATTTTGTGTTTTTATTGGGTTTGTTTTTTGGGGTTTTGAATTTATATCCATTTTGACTATTGAGAATTTGGGGTTTTGTCTGTGAAGGATTCATGATTTTTGTGATTGTAAGGGAAGGAGGAGGAGGGGGTTGTAGAAACAAGAAACCTAGACTAATTGTAATGAATATGATATATTTTTTTTTTGAAAGAGCAGCTTGAGGTAAGACTAGTGTTCATATAAATGAAGAGAGGAAGGGAGGAGAGCTACATGACGGGTGCTCAAGTGAAGCACCCTTCTACATCTAGAGGCAATCTTAAATTCTTGTCCTTATCCTTGTTAATTCAAAGCTAATTGTTTTATCATCGTATATTTTTGAGAACTCCATGAAAACCAAGCTCTCTAAATGGTATATCAAACTCTAGTTCAAAATCTTTTAGATGAGATTGCTCCCATAGCTCTCTTACTCGCTTGACAAATCTTTAAGGAGGAGGAGCAGTAGAAGGACAAGGATATGTTTATGCCTTAGTATTTCATGGATTTTATGGAATTGTGATTGATTTTCGTTGCAGTGGATCGATGGAGGTTCAAATTTTTTGGAACAACGAATTTTTGTGCTTCAAAACAAGGTCTGTGGTGCTCATCTTGGTTCACAATTTACTTTTGTTTTTTATTTTCTTTTGTATTATATTGCAATGCCCTTTGTTTGTTTCTGGAAAGTGTTTAGTGCAGAGGTTAGTCTATTTAAGCCTTGAAAGGCCTTGCATGTATATGTTATAAATTGATGCTCCTTTTTAAGAAGGCTTTAGTAATAGTTGGGGTTTCAATGAAAGCATTTATTTTTAATCTGACATTAAGCTTGCAAGGATCTGTTAAAGAAAGAAAAAAATGCGAGAGAAGGTAGTGAAAATGAAATAAGCTCCATGAGTCTTGATCTCTTGACCTCTGGACACAAATATGTGGTTGAATACTTTTGTTCCAGAAGCTTCAATTTTATGTGATTCTTTTTTTATTCTTCTTCTTGGGTTTTAGAGGAGCTTGATCTTAATTTTGGTTTTTGAGTATTTTGTGTTTTTATTGGGTTTATTTTTTTGGGTTTTGAATTTATATCCATTTTGACTGTTGAGAATTCGGGGTTTTTTCTATGAAGGATTCGTGCTTTTTGTGATTGTAAGGGAAGGAGGAAGGGGGGGTTGTAGAAACAAGAAACCTAGACTAATTGTAATGAATATGATATTTTTTTTTTGCAAGAGCAGCTTGAGGTGAGACTAGTGGTCATATAAATGAAGAGAGGAAGGGGGGATAACTACATGAGGGGTACTCGAGTGAAGCGCCCTTCTACATCTAGAGGCAATCTTAAGTTCTTTTCCTTATCCTTGTTAATTCAAAGCTAATTGTTTTATCATCGTATGTTTTTGAGAACTCCATGAAAACCAAGCTCTCTAAATGGTATATCAAACTCTAGTTCAAAATATTTTAGATGAGGCTGCTCCCATAGCTCTCTTACTCGCTTTACAAATCTTTAAGGAGGAGGAGTAGGAGGAGGACGAGGATATGTTTATGCCTTAGTATTTCATGGATTTGATTGAATTGTGATTGATTTTTGTTGCAGTGGATCGACGGAGGTTCAAATTTTTTGGAACAACAAATTTTTGTGCTTCAAAACAAGGTTTGTGGTGCTCATCTTGGTTCACAATTTACTTTTGTTTTTTATTTTCATTTGTATTATATTGCAATGCCCTTTGTTTGTTTATGGAAAGTGTTTAGTGCAGAGGCTAGTCTATTTAAGCCTTGAAAAGCCTTGCATGTATATGTTTTAAATTGATGCTCCTTTTTAAGAAGGCTTTAGTAATAGTTGGGGTTTCAATGAAAGCATTTATTTTTAATCCACCATTAAGCTTGCAAGGATCTGTTAAAGAAACAAAAAAATGCGAGAGAAGGTAGTGAAAATGAAATAAGCTCCACGAGTCTCGATCTCTTGACCTCTAGACACAAATATGTGGTCGAATACTTTTGTTCCAAAAGCCTCAATTTTATGTGATTCTTTTTTTCTTTTTCTTCTTGGGTTTTAGAGGAGCCTGATCTTAATTTTGGTGTTTGAGTATTTTGTGTTTTTATTGGGTTTTGAATTTATATCCATTTTGACTGTTGAGAATTTGGGGTTTTGTCTGTGAAGGATTCACTCTTTTTGTGATTGTAAGGGAAGGAGGAGGAGGGGGTTGTAGAAACAAGAAACCTAGACTAACTATAATGAATATGCTATATTTTTTTTTTGCAAGAGCAGCTTGAGGTGAGACTAGTGGTCATATAAATGAAGAGAGGAAGGGAGGAGAGCTACATGGTGGGTGCTCAAGTGAAGTGCCCTTCTACATGTAGAGGCAATCATAAGTTCTTGTCCTTATCCTTTTTAATTCAAAGCTAATTGTTTTATCATCGTATATTTTTGAGAACTCCATGAAAACCAATCTCTCTAAATGGTATATCAAACTCTAGTTCAAAATATTTTAGATGAGGCTGCTCCCATAACTCTCTTACTCGCTTGACAAATCTGTAAGGAGGAGGAGCAACAAGAGGACGAGGATATGTTTATGCTTTAGTATTTCATGGATTTGATGGAATTGTGATTGATTTTCGTTGCAGCGGATCAACGAAGGTTCACATTTTTTTGATCAATGGATTTTTTTGCTTCAAAACAAGGTCTGTGGTGCTCATCTTGGTTCACAATTTACTTTTGTTTTTTATTTTCTTTTGTATTATATTGCAATTCCCTTTGTTTGTTTGTGGAAAGTGTTTAGTGCAGAGGCTAGTCTATTTAAGCCTTGAAAGGCCTTGCATGTATATGTTTTAAATTGATGCTCCTTTTTAAGAAGGCTTTAGTAATAGTTGGGGTTTCAATGAAAGCATTTTTTTTAATCTTCCATTAAGCTTGCAAGGATCTATTAAAGAAAGAAACAAATGCGAGACAAGCTAGTGAAAATGAAATAAGCTTCGCGAGTCTCGATCTCTTGACCTCTGGACATAAATATGTGGTCGAATACTTTTGTTCCAGAAGCTTCAATTTTATGTGATTATTTTTTGCTTTTTCTTCTTGGGTTTTAGAGGAGCCTGATCTTAATTTTGGTGTTTGAGTATTTTGTGTTTTTATTGGGTTTTGAATTTATATCCATTTTGACTATTGAGAATTTTTGATTTTGTCTGTGAAGGATTCATACTTTTTGTGATTGTAAGGGAAGGAGGAGGATGGGGTTGTAGAAACAAGAAACCTAGACTAATTGTAATGAATATGATTTTTTTTTTTCAAGAGCAGCTTGAGGTGAGACTGGTGGTCATATAAATGAAGAGAGGAAGGGAGCATAGCTACATGGGGGGTGCTCAAGTGAAGCACCCTTCTACACATAGAGGCAATCATAAATTCTTGTCCTTATCCTTGTTTTATCATCCTATGTTTTTGAGAAAACTGTTAAAGGAATTTAATCCCTAGTTACTATGTATGCTTATATTTTAGTGGGGAGACTATATCTCTTTTTTTTTTTTGAATGCCTTAAAATGAGTGTGTGCATTATGGATAGCATGATCTTATTTGCGGGATATAATCAGTCTGTAGTTTTAGCATCTTTCCTTTTTTACATGTTTTTTGTTTCTACAACCCATGATTATGTAATCTAATATTTTAGATGAGGCTTCTCCCATAGCTCTCTTACATGTTTTGTGTTTCTACAGTCTTGTCCCTCTCTTGTTGTTCTTCCTCAATTTCATCAGGATCATACATTGACCTTCTTTCCCCTCCTAAAGTTTGGACCAAATCCATTACCTCCACATAAAATTGGACATCCTTGGTCTTCTTGGTTCCCACGCCATGATATGGTCATGCAAATGAAAATGAAGCAAATTAATCATCTCCTTCTCTGCTGGCTAGAAGAATGCATGCTTAATGTTTTGATATGTGATATCAACTCTCTCTTCTGCTCTTACGGTTGAATACTGAAATCCATTATGGTGGTCCTCCAGAGTTCTAGTCATCTTTCTTCCTCTTCCACCAAATGCTAGCCTGATCCACACATCTTCCATCCTAATGAAGCAAATTAATCATCTTCTTCTCCGATGGATGGAAGAATGCATGCTTAATGTTTTGATACGTGATATCAGCTCTCTCTTCTACTCTCATGGTTGAATACTGAAATCCATTATGGTGGTCTTCCAGAGTTCCAGTCATCTTTCTTCCTCTTCCACCAAATGTTGGCTTGATCCACACGTCTTCCAGCCTAATGAAGCAAAGTAATCATCTCCTTCTCTGCTGACTGGAAGAATGCATGCTTAATGTTTTGATACGTGATATCAGCTCTCTCTTCTACTCTCATGGTTGAATACCAAAATCCATTATGGTGGGCCTCCAGAGTTCTAGTCATCTTTCTTCCTCTTCCACCAAATGCTAGCCTGATCCACATGTCTACCAGCCTAATGAAGCAAAATAATCATCTCCTTCTCAATTGGCTAGAAGAATGCATGCTTAATGTTTTGATTAGTGATATCAACTCTCTCTTCTTCTCTCATGGTTGAATACCGAAATCCATTATGGTGGGCCTCCAGAGTTCCAGTCATCTTTCTTCCTCTTCCACCAAATGTTGGCCTAATCCACACATTTGTCAGCCTAATGAAGCAAAGTAATCATCTCCTTCTCCGTTGGCTGGAAGAATGCATGCTTAATGTTTTGGTACGTGATATCATCTCTCTCTTCTGCTCTCATGGTTGAATACCGAAATCCATTATGGTGGGCCTCCAGAGTTCTAGTCATCTTTCTTCCTCTTCCACCAAATTCTAGCCTAATCCACAAGTTTGCCAGCCTAATTGGCTTTATTTTTGTAAGATAAAGTTTCTCCCGACTCACCAATATTAGCTATAACTTTTTTAAAATTTCAATATGGTATGTGCACTTTGATATGATGTAATATGATTATGGTTTTGTCTCATATGTTGTAATATTAGATATATAACAGAAAAATAAATTATTGCATGAAATAAATAATAACTTTTCATTTTAAATAGTTTTTTGCAGAACATGAGTCTTCCAAAAGATCAAGATGATCCTTGAAACATGATATAGATCCACAAAATATTGGTTCTGCTGGTATATATCACATGGTATAGGATGATGATGATGTAGATATGGAAGAGAACTAGGCCGATGACAATGATGATGATGCAGATATGGAAGAGAACTAGGCCGATGACAATGATGATGATGAGATAGTTGGTGATAGTAACCAGTGACATTCATGATCATATAGACTACATCATGGATCATTGTTGATATATCGTTATGATGACTCTTTTCATGGTTACTATCATATGTATCATTTTCACGGCCTATAATACTATATTGTTGAGTTGTATCATATTGACATGTATCATTATTGACACTATATCATTTGGACATGTATCATCTTGACTTGTATCAATTTGAGTAACATAATTTATCAATTTTATTTATATCATTTGTACATGTATCATTTTCACTTATGTTGACTTTTGGACATGTATCATTTTGACATGTTTTTTATGTACTAGCATAGTTGAATTTCACTTGTTTTAGTTATATATGATGATGATCTTATCAGTATTGACTTTTCAATTTATATATATTAAAAGTGGTCGATGATTTTTGGATCGATATTTATTAAGTATAATAAGTTTAATTTACTGCTCAGGATGGATGTTGTCAAATTCAATTAAATTATAAATATTTGACTCACTTGTTTTAATTATAGATGATGATCATGTTACAATAATTATATTGTTATTTAATCATATGAGTTAAATAATTAAATTACTTACTCTATAATCATATGAGTTATTTAAGAGACACGATATATTTAACTAATCAAATTGAAATAAAACATATTAAACTAATAAATGGAAGCAAAATAAGAAGCATTTTTAGAAGCAAAAAAGGAAGCAAAAATGGAAGCCAAACTAGAAGCAATCTTGAAATCAAAATTGGAAGCAAAACTGGAAGCAAACCTCGAAGAAAAACTGGAAGCAAAATTGGAAGCAAAATCGAAAGCAAAACTGGAAGCAAAACCGAAAGCAAACTTGGAAGCAAAACTAGAAGCAAACATGGAAGCAAAATTAGAAGAAAAACTGGAAGCAAAACTGGAAGAAAACTTGGAAGCAAAACTAGAAGCAAAACCGGAAGCAAACATGGAGGCAAACCCAGAAGCAAAACTGGAAGCAAAATTGGAAGCAAACCTGGAGGCAAAACTGGAAGCAAAATTGGAAGCAAACTTGGTGGCAAAACTAGAAGCAAAACTGGAAGTTAAATTAGAAGCAAAACTAGAAGAAAAAATGGGAGTAGACATGGAAGTAAAACCAAAAGCCAAATTGGGCACCCATTTTGGCACAATTTTCGATGCTACTACCCAACACAATTTTAGGCGCCAACAGAGGCGCTATGATGTCCCGACGCTAAAGACGATGCTAAATACGGTGCTAAATCCGACGCGAAACATGGCGCTAAATCCGACGCTGAGATGACCATGCCTATTTGCGCTGAGTTGGGTGCCAGGAAAATTGTTCAATTCATGCACTCAAATACACTAAATTCCGACGCAAAAGTCAGCACTAATTGTCTGTTGTGCTGTTGTGTATCCATGTCACATTCTAAGTTTTGAGTAGTTGCTTTAGAAAATAGAAAAGTAAACACACCACTAATGTTGCATACTTGAATACATACTTATTTTCCTTAGTTTTCTTTAAATTCTCCATCAATTTTTGCCTAAGCAACTCACAAAGATTATAGTCTACACCATTTTCAACCATCTCATGTGCCACATTGATTGCGGTGGAAAATACCAAATTTTTCATGTTTTTGAAGTAAAATTTATAGCCAATCATCATTGTTGTGTATCTTACAATTGGATTTTCAATTGGATTCACTACTAGTGCTCTTTTATCATATGTAGCACCTATCTTCTCCATAACCACTTCATTCTTAGCAAATTTTAACATAGGAACTGGTTTGGTGGAGCATAGACCAATAACCTCTCTAATTACTTATTTTGTTATCATGTTAGGCATATCAATCCAGAAAAATTGATCATGGATTTTGTTAAGTGCCATTCTAACCCAGTTGATATCAAAACAAAAATTAGGGAACCATTGCCATACATCTAGTCTGTTCGTGACTAGGTTTTGAAATTCTGGCTTTAGGGTAGAGTCTTCTCCAGTAAGCCCATTAACCCACAATTGCCCTAACTTAGAATGATAAAATTATTCTATCCTGCCATGAATGTAGATCCTAATATCCTCAATTGGTAAAAACACATAAGGAATGTGTGAAAATGTGCCTAACGTGTCCTCTTCTACGGATTTCGCAGGATAATTCTTGAATTTCTTTTGCGGTTTCTTTTTTTATCTCTATAACCCTCGATGTAGCCATTGTGAAATAGATTTAAACTTATTTTCCAACAAAGATCCTTGAAAAACTAGCGTAAATAGATTTTTAAATACCTTTATCTTTGCTTGTCAAACTAGGGTTTGAACAATCTAAGTCATAAATCGCCTTGAATACTTTGAGTTCTTTCCTCGTTTCTCTGCTCCTTCTCAAATGCTTTTGTGAAATAAATTTTCCTTAGTGGAATTACTTATAATCCATCAATTTGACCTAATGTTGCATTGAATTCTTCAAACCATAAAGCTGGCAACCCTTTATCTATATTCACAAACAACTTCTAAAGCTCTGCAAACTTCCAAATCATCATGTTTTCTTTTGCAATCTTCACCAATAGATCAATTACGTTGATCTACATCACATATCTTCATGCTGAGGCATCAATACCTATTCTTTGGCAGGTGATAAAATATATCAATTAAAGCTCCCCCTAAGCCATAGGTTTCAATCTAATTTCTAAAGGAACCATCTGCACCAGACGATGATACAAATTCTTCCTTGTCTTCTATCTCTTGCTTCTTTGTTTCTACCAGATCCACCTTTTTAATTGGTTCATTCCTTTTTACCGGATTATCCTTCCTTGTATTTTTCTTTTGTAAAACTTGGAAATGTGTCCAAGTCTACTGCACTTGTAGCATACAATATTCTTCTGAATAGTGTTCCTTCCATTCATCCTAGATCTGCATTGATCAAATTTGTGTCTAAATCCATAGCATTTATAATAGTAACCACTAAAATATTGAATCATTTTATCATTGTTATAACCATTCATCATTTGACTTCTGCATTCACTTGTTCTATGACCAAATCTTTTGCATGTAAAACATTGACTAGAAAAGGATGGGACATTTTGATTCATTCTTCTTCTGCATTCCATTGCCTTATGTCCAAATTTATTGCAAGAATAATAAAAACTATTGAAATATGGGTACCTTTGAGCATTTGGTTGTCTTATCGGTGGCCTTCTAGCTTCATTTCTTTGATTCTGGATCTTATTGCCATTTTTCTTATTATCTTCAATCTTCATTGGTTAATTGATCTTCTTTTTTGTATTTGAAATTTTGCCTATCTCAAACCCTAAACCACCTTTTTCTTTGGAAGCTTTTTGTCCTGCAATCATTTCATCAAGCTTTGTAGTACTGATCTTGAATTTTTCTTCATGACTCCTTTCTTTCTCCAAGTTTTATCTCAGATTTACCACTTCTTGAACTCAAGCCTTGTATATTCCTCTTATTTTCTTTTCGCCATTGTATTCAAGCATTCTTCAATTCTTTTCTTTTCTTCAACTTTCATTTTCAAACCAATGATGGATTCATTTGCTTTCTTCCATTTCTCATTGACTTCCTTATGCCTTTCTTTGAATTTCTTGATTTTCTCTCTCAATTTTTTGATGTAATCATTTTCTTCTTTGATATTTCCTTTCAAGTCTTTGTTTTCATCTTCAGTCTTTTCAAGGTCTTCAAGGGAAACTTTGAGTTCTCCATCTTTGTCAAGCATGCAATATTCTTCTATAAATCCAACTATTGGTATCTCTTCCAGAGGAATAGGAAACTTTCTATCAACCACGTGTTCAACTTCCAAGACCTTCCCAAAGTGGTTAAGATCCTTCCAAGGAACCAAGCTCTAATACCAATTGTTGAACACCCAGAATATTGACAGCAAGGTGAATCAGTGTTCTCTTAAACCATTCAAACATTAAACATCTAACTACCAAAGAATATTCAACTATAATAAAGAAAGAAAGCATGAAACATTCACAACATCACATAACACATGAACACCAAGACTTTTACGTGGAAAACCCAAAATGGGAAAAACCACGATGAGGGTTAGCTCATAATATATTATAACCGATTATAGTATATTTACATAAGTTCTCACTACAGGTGGACTCACTGTCCACATAGAAAAATATAGAAGAGATATGGTGGCTCACAACCTATTTTGAACTGTTATAATTGTATCTAACATATGCACGAATATAGTCCCATTAAATCATACTAAACAAACTTTATTTGTTTTTGATTCAACACTCTACCTTGCTCTTCATTCACACAACTTTGATCTTCAACTCAACATTCACAACTTAAATTTTCTCTACTCTGATAATATTCACATATAGGACATTCCTAACACACATTATATATTCATTCCATTCTTCAAAACATCGAAAATATCTAACATATATATCCACATCAAGTGTAAGATCAATTAGGTCAGCCTAATTAGATGTAACACCAAAAATATAACTTGTTGGCTCCAAAAATTTCATACATACAACACACCACAATTTAAAACTCAAAGAAACTTAAAATAGGTTGGCATGGACCTATTTAGATCCCACATAAGACTATAATACATATTTAACCTTTACATACCTTCAAACATATTAGGTCGGCTTCGTATAAGACCTAAAAGAAAAAAAAATCAACTGTGTATCCACATCTCGACACGTGGACCTCAAAACATGATGCCAACTTGAATTCATACTCTACTACCATTTGGAAATTTATCTTCAAAAGTGAAAAGTCAAAAACTCATCCGCAGAGAAGTGCGAATTCTCCCACACAACTATACTGTACAAAAAATAATTGTAATTTCCAGGCCGAACTTCTATAACTCATATCTCTCAAACCACTTTTCAAAACATGATGAAATCTTGGAATTTTATACATCTATCATCCAAAAAAATGATGTTAGAAGCAAAAAGTGAAATCTTTATTTGCGGAGTGGCGTGGACCCAAAAACTGGCGCTCTGTAACACTGTATACACAAAATTGACACAGTCAATTTCCCACACAACTGATATCTTCGGATCAAACCAACAAAATTTTTTTTTTCCTCAACACCTTGAGAACCTGTTATAAATAATCAAAAAGTTCCGCAACCAAAATATTCATATAAGTCACAATGTTGACATGAATGACAACACTGCAACACATCTTTATGTACCTTCCATGCTCATATTGCTAGACAACATCATCAATGACAATCTTCCAACAATCTCCCCAAACTTCCAATAGAGATGTCCCGCCTTTAGCCATTATTTTAGCTTATCTTGATCTTCTTCTTTAATCACAACTACCTTTAGCAACTCTTCCAAGGGAGTAACCTTTATTTTTTGTAAAATTTGGATGCAATCATCCCGAACCATTAAATTCATATTTATTTCTAGCTCCATTTGGTGAGCTAGACCAGCTTCATCACTAATACAATGATAATATTTTATTTCCTTTCTTAAAAATATACTGGCTAAGGCTTGTAGATCATTTTTCTATCTCTTAGCAGTAGTTAACCAACCTTCAAGGTTGGGATGTAGGACTTCCCCTTTTAAATCAGCTTGCAATATTGGAACATGAGTAACAAAATCAATAGGCCCTATCAAATTGTTGGCATATACTTTCAATGGGGCTACTTGGGACTTAAGTTATTATTTTTCATTTTCATCCTTTTGCATCCGTTTGAGGAAAGTGGACACAACCATATATAAGGATTTTTTTTCTCCTTCTCTAGTTTGTGCACCAAGTTTGACTTGCCTTATATGGTAGTCCTTTAGGAAACATGTTAGATTCAAGCTTGTCTACTAGAGGGACAACTATTTGAGCTACTTTGTTTCCTTGATCATCCTTAGTAATAGTAGACAATCTCCTAGATCTCTTCCTTTTATTTGTAGGAGCCTAGAATTCCTCCACAATAATGGCGAGTTTCTCTTCCTCATCCTCTTGGATATAAGTCCTTTTTCTCTTTTGAATGGTATGGTTTAACAATACCGAGAGATTGGAAGAGACTTCATGTTGGGGAGAGGAGATGACTTATGTATTGTGTGAGGCCTAAGAATTTTCATGTTCCTACTCTGCCTCTTTTCTTTCCATTTCTTCTTCTACCATCTCTTCATTTTGAGCTTCCCCTTCCTTTTCGTTCTTCTTTTTCAATTTCTTCTCCCACCACCTATTTTTTATGAACTTCCTCCTTTGCAACTTGCATTTATTCTTGTTCTAGAGGAGGAGAAGGAATTGGATATGGGAGAGGAGGAGGAGGAATTGGGGAAGCTAGAATGTGAGGGGGAGAGTATGGTAGAGATGATGGAGGAGGACATGGAGGAGGAGAGGGATGAGGTGGTTGAGGAATTGGAAATGGATGAGGAGATGGAAGAGGAGACTCATGTGAGGAGAATAAGGAGTGGGAGAACCAAACCTTGGTACAAATGTGGCTCGAGGATCACTCTAATTTATTTTCCTCCTCTTCAAAGGAACCTCTTCCTCTTCTTCACTTGACTCTATGACTATCTTCTACTTTTATTTCCTCTTTTTAGATCCATATGTTGAGGACGAAGGTCCATGTTCTTCAATTTCAATAGTAGATAGACCTTCAAAGTTAATTAGAATTTTGTGACTGAGGTTGACGTTTTGGTAACTCCATCATGGGAAAAGGAGATACCAACCATCTTTGTGAACAATCTTTAACACTTTCTTCCCTTGTCTCCATATTATCATCTTCTACAATTGACAAATCTGCATTGTAGATTGGTTGATTGTAGATTCCTTAGCCATTGTAGATGGAGTCTACCATTATCCCTTAAGTACTTTGACACTTTGGATAAATTGTATGTTGACAGATGGTCAATGCTCCCCTTGGGATTCATGAAATGGACTAACCACCTCCCGTGGATCCGTTAACTTTGGCAGTTGTATTGGGCATTAACATGTTGATCTTTTGGTGCAACAACAACTATGGGCCAACAAGTGGTATCAAAGCCAAATGTTTCAGGTTCGAATCCCCTCGAGTAATGGTGAGGGGGATTTTGTTGAAAGGTGGTCATCACTCCCCTCAAGATTCGTGACATGGACTAACCGCCTCTTGTGGGTCTGTTAACTTCACTTATCAAGCACCACCAACATCTCAGCCAAAAAACTAACAAAGTCCTCCATGGCTCCAAGATGCTGCACATCTTCAAATAGTGATCATGCAGATGTGAAAGAAACCCTTCTACAACAATGAGATCTAAGAATCCCACCAGGAGCATCTGCAACACCAAAGAAGATCATTCACCACCAAGTGATGAATCCACAGTCACTGCTAAAGCTCCCACTGAAACATGACATTGAGCTCTCCAAGAATCATGACCAAACATCTGTTGATTCGAAAACCTCCAGGTACAAAACAACAACATGTCCATCAGACAACAATGTCGAACTGCACCAAGATCGCCAGATCACACAAACCACACCATCACTGTCAAAAGCTTACACAAGCCAGTGTATCCAACTCTCCATGACATCATGATTCTCATGCTTCAGGTCCCCATAACTGACTATTCAGGTACTTAGAATGCTATTCACCTTCTCATCTCAAAATAGCTACACCAATGCACAAGTGACCATAGACAAGGTCAGCTAATAGATCTGCAACAACACAAAAGCAATCTCGTGGATATTGACAGTCCACTTCTGAGTTGTCCCACTGCACCCAATGGGTAGCTAATCCATTAGTCACATAACTCAGAGATCCACTTCAAAACCTACAAATCTATCATCACACTGGAAACTGCAAAACTGAGATCATCAAAGAGAACAACCCACACAGACAAAGATGACTCAAAGACCAAATCTGATTTTCCAATCACGTGCACAACTCAAGCACCATAGTCCAAGAAACCATTAGGAAAACACACCACAAGAATGATGAATGAGTAAAACACATACCGACGCTCCCATGCAGAGAAGACAACACACCTCCTCAAGATACATGTCGAACTACAACTATCTCATCCAGTCACACCCTAGAAACCAGGGTCTAGAAAATAGTAGAACAAAAGCTCCATAAGTCACAAGTTTTACTTGAACATGCAAAACTTGCAAAACCAAAGTGTTTATAAAACACCCATGCATCTTCATATTCACTGCTCATCTGGACAACTCAGGAATCTGCACACAACCATCACGGTTAACCAGAACAATGAAAGACAAGAATATGCACCATAGACATTTTAGGAAAATCTACACAAAACCTTTAGAGCCAAAGACATGAATCTGAACCATGCGAGTGCAAGAAACAGGTAAACAGGAACAACAGGTCCATTTCAGACCAGTTCCAAAAACCATAGTCATGCACAAGCATACGAGAGAGCCAGGCTATTTAGAAGTTGTAGACCACTAGGATCAACTTCATAGCCTCCATGCAATCAGAGCAACAGAGAAACCACCTTCAGTGCGAATTCAAAACAGCCAACACAAGCGAAATAATCCATGGCTGAACAACAACACAAGAAACTTCATACCACTAGGGAGCCTCTCACATAGACACCTAGTATGAAACCACGCTTTGCTGCAACACAACCACAAGCACATCTCACGCCCTTTGCATCAGGAATATCTGCTACGAGCCGGGAGCCTTAGACCATATTGCAACAATATGATCAACTCCAGTCATCTCCAATGTCTTACAAGTTGCGTGCTGAATCAAAGAAGCAACAACTTCCACTCATCGAAGGATCAATCACCAACCGATTTCTCTAGATTTCCTCAAGATTGCCAAGCTAAGAAGTCAAAACAGGAGAAATACCCAAAACTTCAGTAACTAGGAGAAGGCTCTGATACCACTTGTTGGTATCATCAAGCGTCGACCTCCTTCAACCAGCTCTGATACCACTTGTTGGGTATACGAAATCGGTTTGTCATCATAGAACAAATCTAAGACAACAGTGCCTTAGTGATTTTCATTCAAATCACAACAAAGACACAAACAACTATGCCATAAAAGGGAAGCAGGCACAGTTGATCCCCCATTGATCCTCTAAGAAAATTAAATGCTTAACAGAAAATAGATTCAACACAAGCATAGATTCAAGAACATGAATCAAACAACATGAAAGACAAACATGAGGACACAAAGATATACGTGGGGAAAACCCTTTCGGGTAAAAAACCCCACCCTCCAAAACACTCAGCTCACTTGTATTACTCAGTAACAAAACAGTTACAATACAAATATCAAAGCTATGCTCTTCAACAGATTACATCTTGTTCATCTAGAGAATACAAGTAGCAACAAAATAGAATCATCACATAGTTACAATGTCTCCAAAGACATACCATGTAGATTCCCTTCAGCTCCTCAAATGACTCTCTCAGCCAACACAGCCTCAAGGCAAATGAGGTTCACATCTCATCTGATCTGTGACACCAAGTGTTAACCGTTTCAATGCCATCACATACAACTTTAACACTTCACCACCTTTTTCGACCAAGTTCCAAGTATTCAACTCTTCCAAGTCATACTTCTCAATCATTGTCCACCAACCAATCGGGTGGCATTAATATGCACCTTATCTCTATTATACAAATTCGATCACCTCTTACCAAGTCTCCCTACAAGCATGCATCGAGCCGTCGAGGCATTTAATTCTTTGCCATAATCGGATCTTTTCAATCGTTCAAATCTAAGCCTTACAGTTAATGCATTCACCGCTCAAAACTTCGGCCAAACAATCAATGATAACCTGCGATGCATCGCCACTCCATTCGCCTATCTCTTTGACTGTCGGTCTAGCTCAGTCAAGCTTAGTCAACTGAGCTCTCAACACTCTCGGCCTTCTACCGCATTACCGCCGAGTCCATCCGACCAGTCCGCGGTAATGCGGTGAGCTCGCTTGAGCTCACCCTGCCTTCTACTGTGCTACCGCAACCCCAGCCGACTCGCCTCGCGGTATGGCGGTAAGCCATCCGAGCTCACACCCTGACTCCATCGCACTACCGCACCCCTATCCGAGTTGCCTCACAGTAGGGCGGTGATCTCAACCGTGCTCACCCAAGTCATCACTAAGCCCAAACTCGACCACACCGAGCTACCATTGAGCTCGTTTGTCCATCCCGCGGTATGGCGGTAACTTCCTACGCTAACTGCCATCTCCATCGCGCTACCGCTGACCATCCAACGCCTTCCTGTGGTGTGGTGGTAACCATCAATGGTCTCACTATGCTACCGTGGAGGCCGCTAGGCCACCCCGCGGTAGAGCGGTGACCTTTCTGGCAGACCGCTAGCGGTCCTACCGCAGCCATCGTGGTAAGCATCCTCACCACCTATGGTGGGGCGGCAACAGTCACCACCAACCGCTAGCCACATACCGCAGCCACTACAATGAGGCTTCTCACCACCCACGGTATTGCGCTAATGGCTAGCCCTCCAACTCACCACTATTGCGCCACTCACCGCGCTACCTCCATCGCCAGACTGACACCCCGCGGTAAGGAGGTAACTGCCTTCTAGAGTGTCGTTGCTCACCACACCACTGCTATGCATAAATAAGACCACCGCGGTAGAGCAGTAACACAACCCAATCATGGACCGAGCAACAGAGGCTCATGGTAAAGCGATAAACCGCACAACCGCACCTCTAAGGAAAGCATGTAGCGGTATGGCAATAAATGCCATAAACATGGAGAAATTGGCCAAGTCTTCAAGGGAAACCCGAATGTTGAGGCATAAATTTCCTAGCAATCTCCCGCTTGATGAATATATTCAGGCTTCCTCCAAACACGAACAAGGACCAACACAATGCCCCCATGCTCCAACCAAGACACCTGCAACGACATTTAAAAATGTCCACCATCTTAGACAACAGCTCCAAACACAGGAACACACCAAGGTGAAAAAGCACCAGTCTTAGGAACGCAAACATCTTATCCTTCAGGCGGAAAAGGCACCATTGCAGCAACAATAAAGCACACAAAGGAAAACACAAAAAGAGAAACACTTCTCCAGAACAAGACAAACCATCAGCTCGAACTGCAACCAGAAAATTGACTGCCCTTCATCCAACTGATAAAAACCCACATGATTGAAAAATAGCACCCACAACAAGTGCTAATCATCCAATCATCCAAACCTCTAAGGTATCCACCATTAGTAAACCCATGCCAGCAACACAAACAACCCATCAATAGTAGAACACGAGCACCATGTGCCAACCATTCAACGAAGATAAAGCACATCCAAGAACTCCCACTGCATGGGTAATGTCAGATCTAAAAGATCAATAGCATTACCAGTCTACCAATAACAACATATAGAACAATGTGAACATGTAGTACCAAGGAATTATCCACAGTGATATGCACATCCTGCAACAAGTTGCTACAAGAACCATCTCTCTTAGCAATCTTCCAGAATTCTTCCAAGTTCTTCTCACCCAACATAGAGTAAAAAACAAACTTCCAAGAAGATGACCAAGACCAAAAAAAGAAAACCGCTGCACAACATAAATCTATAGAACATCCTCCTACATACATCTCTAAAGCCAGTTGTGACAAGAATGATCTTCTTCACATCCCAAAGGCAAAGCCAATAAAACATCCAACAGATCCATGAATGTAAGCACCACAAAGAAGATCAAACTAACCCATATTAACATCTCCTACCAATCCTCAAAGAAAAACAAGGAGATAAACTGTGTTGTCCATCTTTCATAATGAATCCTCCAGAATATCAAGACAACTCAAGATTCATATCTATGAAAAATAAAGCATACAAAAGACATCTAAAAGATGTAATGGGTAAACACCGTCGAGCAGACCAAAAGAAGAGGAAAAATGCTCCTCCAAGATATACATGTCACCGTGACTTACCCAAGAGCATTCTCCTTCATGGTCACTGTTGAACTTGCATTCAACCAAGGTATAGGCTACTCAGACTTTTAGCTGTAACAACACTATTCTCAAAGGAATTCCAGCCTCACCTTATTCTCCATGCATCCATGAGCACCAACATACCGTCATCTCATGCTAACTCCAAATTGCATTACTGCAATAAACATGAAGTCCTCCAGCATATGACCAAGGTACTAAAAACAAAGAGAAACACTAGACCACTGTCAAAGCTCCAAAACAGCCGAACCACGAACTTATCATGACACCATGATCTACTCATCCCCTTTAGGAGATACCATGCTTCAAGTGAACAAGCCATGGTCTCAAGAGCAAAGCAAAATACCAAAACTCTAGACATACTTCACCTGTCAAGCACCACCAACATCTCAGCCAAAAAACTAACAAAGTCCTCCATGGCTCCAAGATGCTGCAAATCTTCAAATAGTGATCATGCAGATGTGAAAGAGACCCTTTTACAACAACGAGATCTAAGAATCCCACCAGGAGCATCTGCAACACCAAAGAAGATCATTCACCACCAAGTGATGAATCCACAGTCACTACTAAAGCTCCCACTGAAATGTGACACCGAGCTCTCCAAGCATCATGACCAAACATCTGCTGATCTGAAAACCTCCAGGTACAAAACAACAACATGTCCATCGAACAACAATGCCAAACTGCACCAAGATCACCAGATCACACAGACCTCACCATCACTGTCAAAAGCTTACACAAGCCAGTGTATCCAAATCTCCATGACATCATGATTCTCATGCTTCAGGTCCCCATAACTAACTATTCAAGTACTTAGAATTCCATTCACCTTCTCATCTCAAAACAACTATGTCAATGCATAAGTGACCACAGACAAGGTCAACTAATAGATCTGCAACAACACAGAAGCAATCTCATGGATAGTGACAGTCCACTTCTGAGTTGTCCCACTACACCCAATGGGTAGCTAATCCATCAGTCACATAACTCAGAGATCCACTTCAAAACCTAAAAATCTATCATCGCACTGGAAACTGTAAAACTGAGATCATCAAAGAGAACAACCCACGTAGACGAACATGACTCAAACACCAGATCAAAGACCAGATCTGATTTTCCAATCACATCCACAACTCAAGTACCATAGTCCAAGAAACCATTAAGCAAACACACCACAAGAATGTTGAATGAGTAAAATACATACCAACACTCCCATGTAGAGAAGACAACACACCTCCTCAAGATACATGTTGAATTGCAACTATCTCATCCAGTCACACCCCAGAAACCAGGGTCTAGAAAAAAGCAGAACAACAGCTCCACAAGTCACATGTTTTACTTGACCATGCAAAACCTGCAAAACCTGCAAAACCTGCAAAACCAGAGTGTTTATAAAACACCCATGCATCTTCATATTCACTGCTCATCTGGACGACTTGGGAGTCTGCACACAACAATCACGGTTAACCAGAATAAGAAAAGACATGAGTATGCACCATAGACATTTTAGGAAAATCTACACAAAACCTTTAGAGCCAAAGACATGAATGTGAATCATGCAAGTGCAAGAAACAAGTAAGTAGGAACAACAGGTCCATTTCAGACTAGTTCCAAAAACCATAGTCATGCACAAGCATATGAGAGAGCTAGGCTATTCAGAAGTTGCAAACCACTAGGATCAACTTCATAGCCTCCATGCAATCAGAGCAATAGAGAAACCGCCTGCAGTGCTAAGTCAAAACACCCAGCAAAAGCTAAATACTCCATGGCTGAACATCAACATAAGAACCTTCATACCGCTAGGGAGCCTCTCACATAGACACCCAATATGAAACCACGCTTCGCTGCAACACAACCTCAAGCACATCTCACACCCTTTGCATCAGGAATATTTGCTATGAGCCAGGAGCCTCAGACCATATTGCAACAATATGATCAACTCCAATCATCTCCAGCATCTTTCAAGTTGCGTGTTTAATCAAAGAAGAAATAACTTCCACTCATCAAAGGATCAATCACCAAACGATTTCTCTAGATTTCCTCAAGCTTGCCAGGCTAAGAAATCAAAACAGGAGAAATACCCAGAACTTCATTAACCAAGAGAAGGCTCTGATACCACTTGTTGGTATCATCAAGCCTCGACCTCCTTCAACCAGCTCTGATACCACTTGTTGGGGATACGGAGTCGGTCTGTCATCATAGAACATGTCTAAGACAACAGTGCCTTAGTGATTTTCATGCAAATCACAATAAAGACACAAACAACTATGCCATAAAGCGGAAGCAAGCACAGTTGATACCCCATTGAGCCTTTGAGAAAAGTAAATGCTTAACAGAAAATAGATTCAACACAAGCATAGATTCAAGAACATGAATCAAACAATATGAAAGACAAACATGAGGACACAAAGATATACGTGAGGAAAACCCTTTCGGGTAAAAAACCCCACCCTCCAAAACACTCAACTCACTTGTATTATTCAGTAACAAAATAGTTACAATACAAATATCAGAGCTATGCTTTTCAGCAGATTACATCTTGTTCATCTAGAGAATATAGGCAGCAAAAAAATAGAATCTTCACACAATTACAATGTCTCCAAAGACATACCATGTAGATTCCCTTCAACTCCTCAAAAGACTCTCTCATCCAGCCTCTCGTCCAGCACAACCTCAATGCAAACTAGGTTCACATCTCATCTGATCTATGACACCAAGTGTTAACCGTTTCAATGCCATCGCATACGGCTCTAACACTTCGCCACCTTTTTCGACCAAGTTCCAAGTATTTAACTCTTCCAAGTCATACTTCTCAATCGCTGTCCACCAATCAATCGGGTGGCATTGATATGCACCTTATCTCTGTTAAACAAATCCGATCACCTCTGACCAAGTCACCCTTCAAGCACACATCGAGCCATCTAGGCATTTAATTCTTTGCCACAATTGGATCCTATCAACCGTTCAAATCTGAGCATTGCAGTTAATGCATTCACCGCTCAAGACTTCGACCAAACAATCGATGATAACCTGCCACGTGCCGCCACTCCATTTGCCTATCTCTTTAACTATCGATCTAACTTGGTCAAGCTCAGTCAACTGAGCTCCCAACACTATCATCCTTCTACTGTGATACTACCGAGTCCATCTGACCAGGCCACAATAATGCGGTGAGCTCGCTAGAGCTCACCCTACCTTCTACCGTGCTACCGCAGCCCCAACCGACTCACCTTGTGATATGGCGGTAAGTTATCCGGGCTCGCACCCTGATTCCATCACACTATCGCACCCCTATTCGAGTCACCTCATGATAGGGCAGTGAGCTCAGCCAAGCTCAACCAAGTCATCGCCGAGCCCAAACTCGACCACGCTGTGCTACCACCGAGCTCGTTTGGCCACCCCGCGGTATGGCGGTAACTTCCTGCGCTGACCGCCATCTCCACCGTGCTATCGCTGACCATCCAATGCATTCCTGCAATGTGGGGATAACCACCAACTAGACCGTCAACGGTCTCACCGCGCTATTGCGGAGGCCGCTAGACCAACCCGCGGTAGAGCAGTGACCGCTCTAGCAGACTGCCAACAGTCTCACTGTAGCCACCACGGTGAGCATCCTCACTACCTGCGGTGGGGTAGTAACAGTCACCACCAACCGCTAGCCGCATACCATGGCCACCACGGTGAGGCTTCTCACCTCCCACGGTATGGCGGTAACCACCAGCTTGCCACTATTGCGCCGCTCACCGCGCTACCTCCATCGCCAAACTGACACCCCGCGGTAAGGAGGTAACCGCCTTCCAGACTGCCACCGCTACACATAAAGAATACCACCGCAGTAGAGCGTTAACACCACCCAACCGTAGACTGAGCAATAGAGGCTCACGATAAAGCAGTAAACCGCACAACCGCACCTCTAAGGAAAGTATGCAATGGTATGGTGGTAAATGCCATAAACATGGAGAAATCGGCCAAGTCTTCAAGGGAAACCTGAATGTTGAGGCATAAATTTCCCAACAACTTTTCTACACAAATCTAATAGGATTATCATGTTAGTTGGGTATCTTAGAACATTGAGGGGAGCCTTATGGAATCTATCCACTTTGATGTATGTAGAGGAATCGAATTGGATATACGAATTTCCCCAATTCTTCAACTCTGTCATGGCTTCCAAGGAAATTATTTTGGAAAAGTCATTCTCTAGCCCTCTGATGATGGCATAAATTGAATCATCAATTACCACACACTGGTTTTTGTTGCTAGCTTTCAACTCTAGTTGTGGGTAATGTTCATATATATTAACCTCTCAAAGTTGAAGGGATCCTATCCTAGTAAGCCTTGGGAAGCTTGCTTGATAGGCCAATATGTATACAAGATATGATGTCATGTAGAACTTACTGTTGTTCAATACATATTTGAGGTTTTCATGTAGGGTGTTGCTAATTATTGTGGCCCAATCAATATTCTTGTTATCCAAGATAACCAATATGAAGAGACAACAAGGGCCATGTGATTGGAATTCATAATGTGAAGTTTGAACACACCATTGTCGTAAACAACTTCAATCTCATAAGCTCCCAACGATTCTCCTGGTTGAAATGACAATTAGTGAATGAAACGAGCATGCCAAAAATCATGTTGTTGTTGAACAACTTCAAGATGAAAGAGAGCATCTTGGCACATTTCATCTAAAAATGGAGTTACTCAAATGTAGCTTTTTGAGAATCAATAAGATCTAAACCCAAAATTCCAAAGAAATAAATAAAGTTATGATCTCAAACTCAATAGGTAAGATAACCTTCTTACCATATACAAGCTCATAGGGTGTAAGACTAGTGGTAGTATTCCACATTGTTTGATAATCCCATATTGCTTCTGGAAGTCAAGATAGCCAATCTCTTCAATGAAGTGCTACTATTTTGGTAAGGATGTTCTCAAGTTCCCTATTGATGTTCTCAACCTGATCTTTGGCTTATGGATGGTATGGACAAGACTTGTGATGCTGAATCTCATATTCATGAACCAAAGCATAAATTAACTGATACATGAATTTTGGGACCCGATTAGTTATAATTTCGTTGGGTACACCAAACCTTGTGAATATTTCAGTATACAAAAACTCAACTAACTTAGTATCTTGTCCATGCTTCAGTACCACTACTTTAACCCACTTAGTAACATAGTTTGTAGACAAAGATGTACTCCTTGTTTCTGGATGGATGGTTAATAGGACCCAAAAAATCTAACCCCCACTTTTCAAATGGTTCAATAGAATGTAATAATGCAGAATTGCACCTCGGGGAAATTCCACATTTTTGCATCTTTGCCTAGCATTTATGACACCTTAGAGCATTAAGGACAAAAATACAATGAGTCAGAATTTCATGATTCTAATCCCATGTGGACTTGTGGCAAAGCAATAGAAATCTTGATGACACGTTTCCTGAAAATATAGGCTCTGGACGCCTACATGGCATGCAGACGTCTGCGTGGCGTGCTACCGTCTTGGCAGTTTTTTGAGTCTGAAACAAGGAATCTGGAATCCTGAATATTTTGACACGTGTCCTAGCAATTGGGTCTTGGATGTAATGGCTCTTTTCCACCCTTGAATGCATTAAAAACCCCTTTATTTCTCTCATTTGGGGTGGGAAGTCATTCATTCAAGCTCTCTTACTACTTTCTCCAATCTTGGGTTCTCTTCATCCTTGATAGCAACACTCTCACAGGTGAAGCCATGCCAAACTAAGGTCCCTCCAACAACTACAAATCTCAATCAAGCACTTAGTAGTGCGTTCATGTGCTCCAGAGAGGGTCTTGACCCGTGAGTAATTCTCTCTCTCTCACACTCTTTCCTACTTGTTCATTTACTACTTTGTGGTGCGGGTTCTACTCCTAAGCGGGTTTTTCTTTCACCGCATATTTTGTTTACTTTGCTTGCACTCCTTTCCAAAATTTTCTGTCCATGGAGGTGGGAACACCAAAGCAGGGGTCTGACTAAGGCAAACCCCTATACAGCCCCAACCTTTTCCCCTCAATCGTTTGTGTGTAGGTTGTGGAGTGGAGCTTGGAGCAAAGATATGAACACTTGGTAAAAGGTAAACTTTCTCCAAGTCCCTTTGTGTTTATTCTAGAATCTAGCTTCCTATTTGGTTATTTGATCTAGTACACCTTTGACCCAAGTTTGGAGGTGAAACTTGGTTCTTCCCGCTTGATCCCCTAAGCTCCTTGTAGCTTAGGACGCCATCGTGTCTTTTAGATGACAATGCGCTGCACTGGCATCTTGAAACTGTGCTACTATCCTTTGGTCGAGGGCTCCTTCATTAGAGAAAGAGATCTTGGAGTTTCACTCTCTTAAGGTCCAGAGTGATTATGGTGTACTTCTCTATAGTTTTATCAATTCGCTCATGCTGAGGTGTATAAGGGTAGTTCGTTCCTTGGTGATCTCTTGAGAATAAAGAGACCCGTGTGCAATGAATCCCTCTTATATCACATTTTGTTGAACCCAACGTGAACACATCAAATCTATTTTCTCAATGTTGTATGTTTATGATAATCCCTTTTTCTGAAAAAGATTTTGATATGTTGGAGGATCCTCTAGATGATTTCTTAGAAGTACTCTCTCCTATTTGTAAATCTTCTGAACAAACTCTCCCCTCACAAGTTAAGGAGTCGATAAATGTGGTTGTGGTCTATGTGGATCCTCCAAGCCCTAAGAAACCCATCATTTACATGACCCCAGTTGAACCATCCCCTAGGGAGAACTATTATGTCTATGGGATTTCATGTTGTAGTGATTCATCGTACTTATATTCAAGGTTCGCGAAAGCTACTGACTCTAATTCTTATAATATTGTTGGGCATACATACAACACAAGGAGAAATAAATAGAACTTGGATCAGCAACCTTCCATTCCTACATTGCAACCAACTCAAGTTCCTTATTCTTTGCCACCATCTCAACCTAGTCTTCCTACAACTCCTAAACCCACGATCAAAGCACTGGGTGATTACAATATTGTCAAGCAACTTCATGTTACTCCAGCTAAGATCTCACTTTAGGACTTGCTTTAAACTACTCTGATTTATCAAGAGATGTTGTAGGAAGCCTTACAAAATATTATCTTGCCTGCCTCCACTAGGCCTACGGATGTTAAAGCATTGCTGGCACATATTCAAGTAGATTCGCCAAATTTTATGTTCCACCCACAAGAACTCCCACCTCCATACGTGCAGAAGCAAGTAGATCCCTTGATGATTATAATTAATTTTAATAATATCGGTATTAGGCATACTCTCATTGACACTGGTTCAACTCTCAATGTTTGTGGTATGGACCTATTGCCTAAAATTAAAGTTGATTCATCTTCTTTAGTACCCTCTTCCTTTTATATTTGTGGGTTCGATAATGTTGGCCGCTAAGCTCTAGGTATGATAATACTACCTTTGTAGCTAGGCCATGTTACCTTGCCTACATTGGTTTATGTTATGCCTGGCCTGGCCCGTTACTTTACAATCTTCTCTTGGGGAGACCCTGGATTCATGCTATGGGCGTTGTAACTTCTAATTTACATCGTTCTTTGAACTTTGTCACTAATAATTGGGTGGTTATGGTTAAATTAGATCCAAAAGCTGTTCACTTTTGTGAGCTAGCAACTATCGGTTGTGCTTTAATTGTATCCACTCTCAAAAATTATATTACATCCTTAACCGTTGATGCTATGGCATGTTCTTCATCGATACCCTCTATAGAAGTCGTTCCTGGAGCGAGTATCGACAAAAATGAACCACCTAAAGAAAAAGATCCTAAGTCCCCCATGTCTTCCCCTTCATCTTCTCAATCAAATGCTTTCATTGGTGATGATTGGGGTTCCTTGAATTTCTCTGAGGTCTTCATCGCAGAATACAAGTCAGACCCCTCTGGTATAGAATTTACAGGTACTGTTGATGAAAAGGTGGGTGAAACTCTCGTTCGGGAAGAGAAGTGTGATCATGTCTAGGAGACCACTCCTTCCTCTATCCAGGAGAGTAACCCCACTCCTAAAAAGGAGGTTAATGTTTTCAAACCAGGTAAAGAAGGTGGGAATGCTCCCATAGAGACTTTCGACATCCATTGGTGGAATGAAGCACTCTATACAGAGCCGCCACCTCTTGAAATTCTACAAACTCTTTATGGGTTTGGATATGAACTCGCCTCTCGATATGGATATGGGTAGAAAGGCCTGGGGCATATCAAGAAAGGAATTCAAGTCCCTATCCAATTTAATCCATGACAATGCTATCTAGGTTTGGGATGCTCTATTGAATAGTCTAAACAAAAACCTTGGTGGATTGCCAATATGATTTCAGCCAAGCCAGTGAGCTTGGTTCATCCTAAGTTGATAGAGAGAAAGAGGCAGGCTAAGAAAATACCTTTGGATGTCTTCTCTTCGAATGAAGAACTAGGGGAATTTTTGGGTGCCTATTCTTTGTTGCCTCATTATCACCACAAGAAATGATTCTCGTGTCGCTTGCATAAACAAGCATACTTTGGAAAATCCATTTTGAGTGTCGACGAGGAAGAACCTCTATCTAACGTCAGTGATGACGTTCTAGTATCCCATACTAAAGACTATAATCCTCTCCTTAAAGGAGATACTGTTTAAGTTCTGGAGGATCCTAAATCTTTAGAAAAAGTAATCAAGATCAGGAAGTGTCTCTCTTCTGAAGAAGTAGATGAACACTCTGATCTCTTGCATTCTCGCCCTGATATATTCACTTGGATGTATGAGGATATGCCTTGTATTGATGAGTCTGTAGTGGTTCACAATACCATCCTATGTCTCGATGCCAAGCCAGTTAAGTAGAAAATCCAAAAAACTAATCCCAGGGTGGCTTTGATGGTCAAGACTGAGATAGAAAAGTTGTTGAAAGAAGGTTTTATCCATCTGATTGACTAATCCCCTTGGATTACGAATATATTTTTTGTTAGTAAGCCTGATGACCATATTCACATATGTATTGAATTTCGAGACCCTAATAAGGCTTCTCTTAAAGATGATTTTTTGTTACCTAAAATAGATATGATTGTGGACTCAACTGCAAGCCATGCATTATTATCCTTTATGGATGGATTCTCGAGTTACAATCAGATCTGTATTAACATGGATGATCAATACAAGACAACCTTCACTACCCATTGGGGCACTTTCTACTATGCGGTCATTCCCTTTGGTTTAAATAACATAGGAGTGACTTACCAATAGGCGATGACCTTGATATTTCACGATTTTATTCATAAGATCTTAGAGGACTATGTTGATGAAATCTTGGTGAAATCAATAACTCATCAAGACCATGTGAAGAACCTTCATCTTATCTTCGAAAGGATTCAACTCTACAAGATGAGACTCAATCCTCATAAGTGTGTCTTTGGCATAAATGCCGAGAAGCTTCTGGGGTTCATAATATCTCACCGTAGAATCATGGTTGACACAAATTAAATCGATTCCATATTTAGCATGCCTCCACCGAGGAATACCACTAAGTTGCAGAGTCTACAAGGGATGATTCAGGCGATTCTTAGATTTATATGGGATGAGGAGTGTCAGATAGCCTTTGATTCAATCAAAGCTTATTTGGCCAATCCTCTCATATTGATGCCGACTATGCAAGATAGGCCCTTTTTTCTTTACCTTGTTGCGTCACCATATGCTTTCGAAGCTTTGTTGGCTCAGTATGATAACGCAGGGAAAGAGAGAGTTGTCTACTACATCAGTCGTGTCCTAGTCGATTACAAAACTCGTTATTCCTCCATGGAGAAGAAATGCCTCGCTCTTGTATTCGCTACGTAGAAGTTGAGGCACTACCTTCTCCATGATGAAACACAAGTCATAGTAAAAATAAATCTTTTAAAGCATTTGTTCTCTAGCACTGACCTTGCTGGGAGATTAGCAAAGTGGGTTATGTTTCTTTCTGAGTTAGATATAAAATTTGTTACTCAAAAATCAATAAAGGGTCAAGCGCTCGTCGATCAATTGGTAGATGCTCCCTCATCCCGCTCCTTCCCTGGGTTGGATTTGTTCCCTAATGAAAATATTTTCACAATTAACTACAACCTCGAATGGAAGATGTATTTCGATGGATCGAGGTGTCCAACTGGTTCTGGAGTGGGTGTGGTCTTGATATCCACCAAAGGTAAACCGGTCCCTCTATCTTTTCGATTAGATTTTCCTTCCACCAATAACATCACTGAGTACGAAGCTCTTATTGTTGGCTTGTGTGTCGCGATTACACTAAGAATCAAACATCTCTGTATGCTAGGTGATTCTGAGCTTATTGTGAATCAAATTACGGGAACTTATCAAGCTAAATAAAGTAATTTTTCCTAATATCAAGACCTTGCTTTGCCCTTGATCAATCAATTTTCCTCTTTCACAATAGATAATGTGCCTAGGAGAGAAAATAGACATGTTGATTCCATGGTGAGCGTTGCTTCCTTGGTACCTTCAGAAGATGATACGAAAGAATACAACTTCGTAGTTCAGGTCTTGCAAACCCCGATAGTTTTTGATCAACCTAAATCTGAGACTCTTGTGTGTTTTCATGCAGACTCGGGAGAATGGTTCTCTAGTATCTACAATTACTTAAATATTGGGAGCTTTCTCGATGATGCGACGAAAAACAATCGCACTCATATTCAAAAGCTTTCAACATGTTATGTCATTTTATCTGATGTTCTTTATCGAAAAGCCTATAATGGCTTGCTTCTTTAGTGTCTCACTAAAGTGGACATACCCCTTGCCCTTAAGGAAGCCCCGGGGGTGGAAATTTCAGTGGTAAGTCCCTAGCGAGAAGATTGATACACATGGGATAATATTGGAAAACAATGGAACAAGATTCCTTCGATTTTGTCAGAAAGTGTCTTCAATGCCAACAACACAATCGTCTTATTCATGTTCCTGCTCAAGAGTTACAAAATCAAACTTCTCCTTGGCCGTTTGCAAAATGGGAGTTGGATATCATTGCAAAAATATCACCTCCTTCTTCTAAGGGACATACCTTTATTATTACCGCTACATATTACTTCACAAAATGGGTCGAAGCTATCCCACTCCAATCCACGAATGCTGAAACTATCTGTAATTTCCTCATGAGCAACATTATTTCTCGTTTTGGACTGCCTACTACAATTGTTTCTAAAAATGGTACACCATTCAAGAACAAGGAAGTAAAACCATTCTTGGAGAAATTTCATATCCAACATAGGTTTTTTACACTATATTATCCACAATCCAATGGTCAAGCAAAAGCGTCTAATAAAACTCTTGAACTCATTCGTCATAAAATAGTTAATAAGCATGGTAAGGATTGGCATATTCAATTAACGTACACTTTATGGGCCTATCGCACGAGTTTTCGTATGGTGACAGGAACAATTCCTTAAAACCTCGTGTACGAATATTGAAGCTATCGTGCCTTTGGAGTTGGAAATTTCGTCCTTATGGGTTTCCCTTAAATGGTTAATTGATGATGAAACCTACCGAATTAACCGCTTGCATCAACTGGAGATGCTTGACGAGCGTTGTTTACATGCCCTCAATCATCTTAAAGCTTATCAACGGTCATTATCAAGATAATATAATCAGAATGTACTTTCTAGAACCTTTAAGCTAGGAGACCCGGTTCTCTATGAAAACCGGTGAAATGTAAATACACCGCCTGATCGGAAAGGGAAATTTAGTCCTAACTAGTTATGCCCTTACATTGTGATCTTTGTGTATGGTTTGAGTACCTATGGATTATCGTCTATGGATGGAACACCTCTAAAAGAACCCGTTAATGTGATGCATCTTCATTGATACTACGCATAGCACTCCAGTGTGTCATAGGTGTGGTGTTCTCTCTAAGGGGCAGTAATACTACATATGCTGACATTGTTCATTCACACATTATGAAAAAAAATTATGTTTATGACATGACCACGTGTGTGTGTGTGTGAAATACAACATACATACATGTGTCTGAATATGTTATGTATCCATACATCACATTACATATTTTAAGGCAAATAGATCATCATTATATTTAATTAACATACATCCAAGTGTGTATTAAATCATATTAGCATCTAATGTAAGCATACATCCATAGCATGAACATACATGAAAGTAAAATGCATACACATAAACAATGCCATGATATTAAAACCAATATGTCTATATATATATCCATGTGTGTATCAAATGTCATGCACATGTATCACGCCACTACTATAAAAAATGAGTGGTTGTTGAATATATGTCTATAAAAAAGATCTACAAGTATCTATGTATGTGTTTCTCACTACAAAAATGATATACAAAATGATGATCCCCTATCACTGTGGTGCATGGCTCTCAAAGCCCTCTGACTCTGGCTGTTGCTCTGGTACCCTCGGGAAGGGCTACATGGTAGTCATAGAATGAGATCAATTTGAGAATGATGTGGACAAAGCTACCCACATCCCTTTGATCTCTCCCTGCAATGAGCATATAGTCATCCATGCGTAAGTTGGCTCCTGCTGCAATTGCTGAGCATTTTCCAGGATCACAGTTGTCGACTTCCTATCAAGGTCATCAATGTGGCCTTGTAGGATGTCACATGCCTACTCGACAACATCATCCCTCATCACTGCCACATCTCACTTTGCAAGAACCGTCTGTAGCTCCACCGACACCTGGTCGTGCTACCCCCGAATAGTGGTCATCTCTATGGTCAGTTGTACAATATCTACCCCGCACTCCTCATATGTGGTCCTCAGACGTGCTACTAGCTCAAAAAGGTGGGCATGTCTTGTTGCAAATGCTAGCTAATAAGCCTCAAGAATTGCCCCTTGGATCGACACGTCGGGGGTTACCTCTGAAATACACTGAGCCATCAACCCAGTCCATCCATGTGTATCCTCTATAATTACAGAGAAATAAAGATAAATCAGTATCACATGGCATCTATATATCATAAATAGAAAAATCAAAAGCATGGAAACATAAACAATGTACTATGTATACCTAGATCCCCTAGCTGCCACGTGGGATCAGGGTGAGGGTCAGTGTTTGGGCTTGCACCGCTGAAATCGAAAACCTCTCTTGGTGATTCTAAGGTCACTATCATTGGAACAGTAGGAGCTAGTGGTGCTAAAGAGACAGGGGTAGTTGCAGGGGGGTCCGATCTCCTTTGTCTCCTCAGTCTCGAATGTGTTGCCTACTCCTGTGCTCTCTCCTCCTCCATGCCAGTCTACTAGTACCCTCTCCATCTATCTTGCGAAGGATGGGGAGGAAATTCCTCCTGTGGACCAGGGTCCCCTCTCGGGGCACCCTTGCCAAACACAAGAGTAGGACGGTGCCCCTCCCACCACCATGAAAAATTAGTAGCTATCCCGACATTATTCGTCATTGCTATGGTCGATAGATCCTAATCAGGCTCATCATCATCAAAGGGGAAAAAATCAATTATTGTAGGGAGAGGGTGATCCCTAACCCTTGGTGCACTCCTGTAGGCCCTAGTATAGGTGGGTACATCCGATGGAATCATCTGGGGATGACCATATTGTCGCATGACCCGACTCTTGTAGTATGGTACTATGATATAATCGTGATGAACTATCAAAAGATTGTCCCGCTACAGGTTCCTAAAATACCTATTGTCATCTACCCATCAAAAAAAATTGGTAGGGTCTCCACCGAACCTCATCTGCAGCAACAGTGTCAAATTGTAGTTGCCAAAACTGTAGATCGTCGAATCTCCACTAGCCTATCATATCGTATCAGTGGGCCATGGGAATGTGATATGGTCATCATTGGGGAAAACTGACTGGCTAGGTGCACATGATGTGGGTGAAATCCTACACCTGCAAACGTGTGCACGCAGTGAGGCTGCGGTACTCATAGTGAGCGTACTAACCTAACTCTCGGTAGAGGTGCGCTAACATGCTGCACCCCTAGGAAAAAACCATGCAATGCTCAACCATCTCTTTGATAGTATGGACGAGGCCCCCATTCAGGTGTGAACCTTGCCTGTCTATCATAATTTGAAAGTCCACAGTCACAACCATAACTCGGCATAGCAATGGTGTAGTGGTCCTCGCCTGGTTGTACCGGTGCGTATATATATGTGGCTTGTGTCATCATCATTGTTCATCCTCCCTGAGCATTAGAGGATGCCCTCCCTCTGCTCTCGCGTCGATCAAGTATCGTCTAGGGCCACCCGCCATCCATGGATGGGTAGTTTGAGGATCGGATGGACATCCTCGAGCGTGATGGTCATCTCCTCGCAAGGTAGCTGGAAAGATGAAGTAGTGGCATCCCACCCCTCCATCAGGGTTGTGAGCATCCTCTTGTGGTATCTCATCTCGGGCATGGTGAATACATGCCAGAGACCAACCCACTCAAGGTGTGTGACCTCGTCCTCTATCAGGCGGGCCCTTTTCTCACGAATGAGTCGATATGCTCACCCTCTCGGATGCTCCTGAATATTTGAGTACTACAAAAAGTGAAAATTTCTTCGTAAGTCAGAACATCGAATTTCATTATAAAAATAAGAAAAAATTACGTAGGACCTATGTGCGCCGCGCATATGTCTACGCGTCGCGCATTCGTACCCAACTGCCATAGTTGTTCAAATACGCCAATGCATCCCCAAGACAACAACGTGGACTTGAGACCTCAATGCAAACTATGGATGACAACACATTTTTTAGACGTGACCACAGAAAAAGGATGCGCTTGCGCACCTCGCCAACTAGAAAATTTCTTAAAATAAGCTAAGTTTCACAACAAACGAGGCTTAGAGGCCTATTTGGTCCACCTCATGACCCTCGGTGATGTCCTCACGTAACTACTCCAACCTCGGTGCCTCATACTACCTCCTGCTAGGAATTTTTCTGACTTTTCTCTCACAAAAGTCAACAATTTGCTCACAGTGAATAGTAAATTCTAGGGGCCCACCTAAGTATATATAGGCCCCTCAGGGCCCATTTTTCCTAGAGTTTGTGGATCCCCAGTTTCTCCCAACTTTACCCCACCATGTTGGGGCCAAACTCAAGAGGAGGCATATAGTCACCTCTTGATCATATTTTTTCCTCCGAATCAACAATGTTTTTTTATCATTCTTCTCTCCGTAGTAGCTTCTTCCATTTTTTCGAGGCTCAACCAAAATTTAAGTTTTGAATGATTTTTTAATGACTGTTATGTCCCTGTTTGTTCAGTTCGGATGCTGGGGGAATCTTCGGTACCAATTAGCTCAACTTCGGTGGCCTCTATGGTCCCTTTTTCTTGGCATGCAATTCTATAAAATTCAAAATTTGGGTGAAATTTTTCTTCTCTACTTTAGTGAGGCTAATGTTTTCCAAAATCGAGCCCACTAAAGTGGGGGAAAAATGTAATGTCGCAGAATTGTACCTAGGAGCAATTCCTAATTTTTGCATCTTTGCCTAGCATTTATGACACCTTAGAGCATTAAGGCCAAAAATCCCATGAGTTAGAATTTCATGATTTTGACCCTATGTGGACTTGTGGTAGAGCAACAAAAATCCTGATGACATGTTTCCAAAAAATCTAGGCTCTAGACGCCTACACAGCACGCGGATGACCGCGCGGTGCGAGACTGTCCTAACAATTTTCTGAGTCTGAAACAAGGAATCTAGAATCCTGACTCTTTTGACACATGTCCTAGCAATTGGGTCTCATATGCAATGACTCTTTTTTTCCCTTGCATGCATTAATAACCCCTTTCTTGCTCTCATTTGGGGTGGGAATTCATTCATTCAATCTCTCTTACTACTCGCTCCAGTCTTGGGTTCTCTTCATCCTTGATAGTAGCACTCTCACAGGAAAAGTCATGCTGGACTGAGGTCCCTCCAGCAACTACAAATCTCAAGAAATCACTTAGTGATGCATTCATGTGCTTCAGAGAGAGTCTTGACCCATGGGTAATGCTCTCTCTCTCACTCTTTCCTACTTGTTCATTTACTACTTTGTGGTGTAGTTTCTACTCCTAAGCGAGTTTTTCTTTCACCACACATTTTGTTTACTTCATTTGCACTCCTTTCCAAACATGTTTGTCCATGGAGGTGGGAACACCAAAGCGGGAGTCTAACTGAGGCAGACCCCTATACAACCCCAACCTTTTCCCCTCAATATTTTGTTTGTAGGTTGTGGAGTGGAGCTTGTTGCAAAGATCCAAACACCCGGTAAAAGGTAAACTTTCTCCAAGTCCCTTTGTGTTTATTCTAGAATATAGATTACTATTTGGTTATTTGATCTAGTAGGCCTTTGACCCGAGTTTGGAGGTGAAACTTGGTTTTGCTCGCTTGAGCCCCTAAGCTCCTTGCAACTTAGGATGCCAACACATCTTTTAGATGATAGCACGCCACACTGGCATCCTAAAACCGTGTTGTTGTCCTTTGGCTGAGGGCTCCTTCATTAGAGGCATAGATCTTTGAGTTTCACTCTCTCGAGGTCTGAAGTGATTGTGGTGTATTTCTCTATAGTTTTATCAACTTGCTCATGTTGAGGTGTATAAGGGCAGTTCATTCCCTGGTGATCTCTTGAGAATAAAGAGACTTGTGTGTAGCGAATCCCTCTTATATCACATAGACAACTGAGGTTGAAGTGACATTTCATCTGAACACATGGGTTGGCCCATGCATTGGCACTTATCACAATGTTAAACATACTTTTTGTAATCTTTATGAAGTGTGGGGAAATAATAACTAGAGGTAAGGCTCTTATTGGTAATATGTTGAGCTACAAAATTTTTTCCACATGGTTTAGTATGACATACTCAAAGTATATCGAATACATTATCTTCAGCAAAAAATTGACACATGACATTATCAATACCCATGTAGAAGAAAAATCTATTGATCCATGTATATTGACTACTCAGTCCAACAAGTTTCTAACAATCTCGAGATGAAAAATGTAGAGGAAACTTGAAACTGACTAAATAGTAAACAATATCAACAAATCAAGGAATTTTAATAGAAATTGCAAAGAGATGTTCATCGAGAAAGGTATCATCAACTGGAATAGGTTCATCCTCATGTTCTAACCTGGATAAGAAATATGCAACATTATCATGACTATGCTTATCAAGTATAGTAATTATTGGGAAATCATGTCTCAATTTTCAAATTGTACCTCTGCTTTCTTTGGACTTGGCGAAAAATTCTTTTTTTTGCCTTTACTGCCATAGCACGCCTGCCTTTTGTCTACCTTTACCACTCTACCACAACAGTCTTTCTTGACCCTAGTGGTACCATAGTGACGGGCTTGGCAGTTACCGCCTTACCGTGTGCAGTGAGTTTACTCACCGTGGTGGTCATGGTAGGTGGCTTGCAGCCTACCTCGCCAGTCACTGCCTTACTGGGTTCAGCGAAGGCCTTCACCGTGGTGGCCGCTAGCAGTGGCCTAGCGGTTACTACTCCACCACAATGGTCATGGTGAAGCCGCTAGCGGTGAGCCTAGCGGTTACCGCCCCACCGCGGATGGTGAGTTGGCTCACCGCGGTGACCGCGGTGTGACCACCACCAGTCGGCCTAGTGATTACCGCCCTACCACAGGGTGGCTTAGCGGCCCCCATGGTAGCACGGTATGACTGCTAGCAGTCTTGCCGATTACTAGCGCCACACCACGGTTAGTGTTGGTTTGGGCAACGATAGCGTAGGGAAATCAATTGATAGGGCTCGGTGAAGTCAGCGGCGAGCTCGAATTACCTTACTGCCATACCGCGAGGTCAGTTGGTCTAGGAAGTGGTAGCATGGTGTAGTCTTGGGCGAGCTCGGACAAGCTCACCACTGCACCACGGCTGGGTCGGTTGAGCTCGACAGTAGCGCGGTATGAGCTCGAAGCTCAATCACTCGAGCTTTACCGTTTTGAATAGAAATTCAGAATGATCAGCGAAAGACACGTGGCTCAGTGTCAAAATGTTGATTGGCTAAAACCCAAAACAATAAAGGCAGCAATTGCATGACTTGTTCGGTTGGTCACAAGAACCCGATTATGCCAAGGAATTGAATGCTTGGGTGGCTCAATGAAAAGGAAATCAATCTGTGCAGATCGATTGCATATTGGATGTTCGATGCATGAACTTGGAGGCTGTGGTATTGGTTGAAATGATAATGAGATGTATGAATTTGTCAGTAAGATACATTATTATATTTGTAAACCAAAAGGTGACGATTAGAAGGCAAGTCGATGTAAGTCTGATACAACAAAAAATCTGATTGTATACTTTGAGAGAAGTATTGTAACAATGAGATAACTTGAAGTTGTTGTGAGCTAATCATAGAGTAACGACTGATATTGTATGTAATTGATTATTACTGTAATACAATTTTTCTTGCTTGGTGTGGTGGATTTTTTACCTGAAAAGGTTTTCCCATGTAAATATTGTGTCAAATCTGTGAATGCTTATTTTTTGTTATCTCTTTCATGTTGCTTGTATTCATCTCAGTAATTTTAGAAGTTATTAGAACCAGTTTTTGCTCTTCTCCTCTGTTGTATTAGTGTTAAGGGAATGTATTCCGCACTGTTGGGTCAATAGATCCATCCTCATTTTTCCTTTAGTAATTTCAAATTCTTGCAATAATAATAACCATAAAATGACTTTCCCAATTATAATAAGATTGTTCATTAAAAACAAATTGTAGAATGATCAGTATGAACAAACACTTTATATCCCATTATATGATGATAAAATTTATTGATTGCATATATGAAGGTTTAAAAATTCCTTTTTAGTTATTGTGTAATTTTCCTTTGCACCTATGAAATTCTTATGAAATAAATAAAATAAAAGAGTGTAACATATTTTTTTCCTAATACAATTCACATTGAAGTGTCAGAAGCATCAGTGTGAATATGAAATGGTAATTCTCAATTTGGGCCACATAACATTGGTGTAGTAATAAGCTTTGCCTTAATGGCCTAAAAATATTGTTAACACTTTTTTGTCTAAGAGAAGGTATTATCTTTTCCTAACAAAACAAAAAGAGGTGAGATAATTTTACTAAAATATTGAATAAATCTTCTATAATATCCTGTATGCCCTAGGAAGTTATGAACATCTTTTAGATAGGTGGGTGTAGGTAAATCTTGAATAATTTGTACCTTCTTAGGATCGACTTTAATACCTTTAGCTAAAATTTAATGACCTAATACTATACCTTTTGTCATTAGAATATGGCATTTTTTATGACTGAGAGATAGGTTAGTATCTTCGCATCTTTGAAGGACCTTCTCAAAGTTTTCCTTAGCTTCCTCATAAATATCACCATAAATAGTAAATTCATCCATATATACCCCAACATAATCATGAATAAGTGTTGGAATTTTGTGTTGTCATTGATGTCAACATATCTTTGTTGTATTGATGTCAACCTATGGAGATTCTTCGATTATTTGGATTATGTTGTCATTAATAGTACCATTGATTTCAACCTCTAGTGTTGCTTTGATGAGCATATGTTTGTGGATGTTCAACCTCTTGTGCAGTTGAGATGCTGAGAAGGTGTTGCAGATATTGAGATAGTGTTTTTGGTGCTTGGTTTCCAAGTGCTTTTGAGAAAATTTGAATAAAAGAGGAGATAGTGTGATAAAGAGTGTTCAGTGTGGCAGAATGGTGTTCAATATTTTTCTCTGCATTTCTTCATGGTTGAAGATCTACTTGTGTGGTTTGAGTATGTTGATCAGAGGTGTTCAGAGGTGTTATATCCAAAGTTTTAGATTTTTGATCATTTGACATAAGAATTTGTGTTCACTAGTGTGTGAATTGTGATGTAATGTTGTCTGGGAGAAAAGGATTTGCTCCGCATTTCTCTACATTGTGGTTATTGGTCTTGCAAATCTGAATGTGTTCTTACATTGCTCATATCTATCTTTAGTCTAAGTTTTTTGAGTTTTGGTGCTCCGCAATGTTGGATTCATCAGTTATAGTGTGTGGAAGGTTAACTAGTTGTACAAAATGAGTATGTTCTTCAAGTGTATGATGATGTGAAGGATTTGTTGGATTTCAAGGTGTTGATGCAATATTCTAGATTTTTTTTAAGTGTTGTGTGTGATCCATGATTCATAGTTGGATTTGAGGAAGCGTGTACTTAAATGTTTAATGATTTTAACATAGGTTCAACCGACCTTGGGTGTTTACACTAACTACAAATATGCTTCAATATTTGTGGAAGCATGGAATGGCATGTATATGTGGATATAGGTTCAAGTTAAGGTGTGATATGGTCTTCCTTCATTCCTCTCCACCACAAGAATGTTTTGGTGTCGACCTAATTTGAATTTGCATGTTTGAGGTGCATAACCGACCTTGAAAGATGTTCCTAAGGTTGTGAATTGTATAAAGGAAAGGTGAATTATTGGAGAAGAGTGTGTGGATGTGAGGATGTGTTTAGATCTGAATTTAATCAGATGTAGAGATATGAAGTGTGATCTTAATGCCTATGTCTCCAGCGCAGTGAGTAGAAGGGTTTATGTTGTGTTATGGAGACCAATTAGATTCGGATGGGAAGATCTTCACCAATATTTTATTTAAATTTGTTGCACTTATTAAATATATATGTTGCACTTGTATTTAAAAAATAAATTACAAACAAATAGTAAATATTGAAAGTGATTAGTTATAATTATATAATATAAAATTAAAAGACAACAAAAAATATTAAATGTAGCCTCCCTAAAGAAAATGTGTTATTGGGTGCATGAGTAAAAACCAATGGCCACACTTCATTTGTAATTGATGGGACATGTGTGGGAGCATATAAAAAAACTCGGTGATGAGTTTTGAGGGTAGCGGGTCATGAAAAGTGTTAGCAAAATTTTACAATTCTATGGCTAGAAAAATGCAGGGAGAGTCACTAGTACACGCAACAAAGGTTGTGTAAAAACAATAGTGGTAAAACATGGAGAAAAATGTTGTTGCAGGTTGTAGTGGTTGTTGCAAGCTTTGTAAAAGTTATTTGCTGGAAGTTTAATATATATTGGACCCTAATGTTGGTGGATGTAGCTTGGTTTTGGGTGAACCATGTTAAATATTTGTGTTGTCTTATTGCTGCTATAATTTTTTGTGTTCTATTTCTCTATTTTATTAATCAAATTTGTATTTAACTGATAGATAACTACCTCCAATTCCTAGCAAGTGGTATCAGAGTGGGTTATTTTTAGTTATCCTTTGCAGGAAGGTCTCACGGTTGAGTGGGAGTTATGGAAAACAAGGGTAAGTTGAAGGTAGAAAAATTTAATGGGAAAAACTATCAGTTATGGAAGATGTAGATGGAGGACTATCTCTATCAGAAGGATTTATGGTGGTCATTGGAAGGGAAAGCCAAGAAACCCTCGACTATGTCTGATGAGGATTGGGATATCTTGGATAAAAATGCACTTGGTAGTATTTATTTATGCCCGGCACAATCAGTGGATTTTAATATTGCAAAAGCAAAGACAACTGAACAATTGATGCAAACCTTGGAAAAACTATACGAAAAGCCTTCCGCTTTGAATAAGGTATTTCTTATGAATTTTTTATTTAATATGAAAATGGTAGAAGGTGGGTCATTTTCTGATCATTTAAATGAATTTAATATAGTTACCAGTCAATTAAGCTATGTAAATGTAAACTTTGATGAAGAATTTAGGGTTCTTTGCCTGAAATCTAGAATAGCTTGGTAATGGTGGTTAGTAATTTTGTTTCTGGTTTGAATACGCTGAAATTTGATGTTGTTGTTGGGGTTATCTTGAGTGAGGAAATTCGTAGGAAAAGCTCAAGTGGTTCATCTACATCAGGCAGTGTTTTGAATGCAGAAAGCAGGGGTAGAACAAAGGAGAGAGGAAATAATTATGGAGGTCTTGGGAAGTCATGAGGAAAATCAAAGGACAAGAGGTTTCAATCCATAGAGAAGAAGGATTGTTGGTACTATGGTAAGCCGGGTCATTTAATGAAAGATTGTTGATCTCAAAAAATAAAGGAGACAAAAAGGAAGGTAGTAAAGAGGAAAATGTGGTAAGTACTAAATCTGATGAGGATGCTTTGATTATTTCCCTAGATAATGTTGATGATTATTGGGTGTTAAATTCAGGGGTTTGATTTCATGCTACTCCCCATAGAAGTTATTTTCTTGATTATGTCCAAGGGGATTTTGGGCTAGTTTATTTGGGAGATAATGAACCTTGTTATATTGTTGGAAAGGGAAGAATCAAGATTATTGTAGAATGGGAATCATTGGATACTACAAGAGGTAAGGCACATTCCAAGATTAAGAAAAATAATAATTTCAGTAAGGCAACTAGATGATGAAGGTTGTGTTGTTACATTTAGTGATAAAAATTAGAAGGTTACAAAAGGTGCCTTAGTAGTAGCAAAAGGTGTGAAATTAGGCACCTTATATGTTTGTACATGTCATACTATTCTTTCTACTTTGGATATTGCAGATAAAAATCAAACAGGGAAGTTGCTGGAAAAAATAGCTACAACAATTGTTGCAAGCTCGACAATAGTCGTTGTGGGTTCTATAATAGTTTCAAGAACAGTTGCTACAGGTCAATAGGTAGAAAACCAGATAGTTGTTGTGGGTGAAACAACATTGTGGCATAATAGGCTTGGGCATATGAGTGAAAAAGGTATGAAAGTACTTCATTCTAAGAAAGTTTTACCAAGTCTAAAATGTGTTAATATGGATTTATGTGAAAGTTATGTATGGAAAAAATAAGAGAGTTAGTTTTCTCAAGGATGGGAAGCAAAAGAAATATCAAAAATTGGATCTTGTGCATACAGATGCATGGGGACTAGCTCAGGTATGCTCTCTCATTGGTTCTCGGTATTATGTTACTTTTATTGATGATGCAACAAGGAAGGTATGGATTTATTTCCTTAAGCATAAATTTGATGTATTTGAAACTTTTAAAAAATGGAGAAGCTTGGTTGAGAATGAGACGGGTAAAAATTTGAAATGTCTCAGATCTGATAATGGTGGTGAGTATTGCAGAAAATATTTTGAAGATTATTGTTCCTCTAATGGTTTCATAGGTAGAAAATGGTTCCAAGGACTCCATAGGAAAATGGAGTGGTTGAGCGCATGAATAGGACAATAATGCAGCATGCAAGGAGTATGAGATTGTGTTGCCTTTAAACATGTGGGTAGAGGTTGTTAATACCGATGTTTATTTAATTAATAGAGGTCATTCTAATCCTTTGGGCTATGGTATTTCAGAGGAAGCATGGAAAGGTAAGAAGGTGAGTTATTCTTTTTTCAAAACCTTCGATTGTGAAACATTTGCACATGTAGATTCTAAAAATAGAACCAAGCTTGATGCAAAATCAAAGAACTATATATTTTTTAGATGTGGAATTGATGAATTTGGATATAAGCTTTGGGATTTTGAAAATCAAAAAATTGTGAGAAGTAGGGATGTCATATTCAATGAGAAGATGTTGTACAAAGATCAGTTGCAACAACATGAGAAGAGAGAACAACAACAACAACAACAACAACAAAAAATACCACAAACTCCTTTGAATGTTAGATGATCTTCAAGGATAAGTAGACCTCCGAAAAAAAAACTCTTTTTTTGTATTCTATTTTATTGACTGATGTTGGTGAGTAAGAATGTTATGATGAAGCTATGCAAGTGGTTTCCAAGGTTTAGTGGGAGCATAGAATGGAAGAAGAAATGGACTCCTTGCTAAAAAATCAGACTTATAAATTATACAATTTGCCTATAGGTAAAAATGATTTACCAAAAAAATGGGTTTATAGGTTGAAAGAGGAAGATGGAGGTAAGAAAAGATTTAAAGCCAAGTTAGTTGTAAAAGGATTTGCACAGAAAAAAAAAAAACATTGATTTTGATGAAATCTTTTCTCCAATTATTAAAATGACTTCTATTTGTACTGTTTTAAGTATTGTGACTGCTAAAGATTTGCATTTAGAACAACTTGATGTTAAAACCGCCTTTCTCCATGGTGATTTGGAAGAGAAAATATATATGGAACAACCAAAAGGGTTTGAGGTCAAAGGTAAGGAGAAACTAGTGTGTAGATTGAAGAAAATTTTATATGGCTTGAAGAAAACACCTCGGCAATGGTATATTAAATTTGATAGTTTTATGGCTGAGCACGGCTACAACCGGTATAATTCAAGCCATTTCGTTTACTTTAAGAGGTTAGATGATGATAGCTACATTATTTTATGTTTATATGTTGATGATATGCTTGTAGCGGGGTCTAACATGGATCACATAAGGGAGTTAAAACATCAGTTAGCAAATTCATTTGCTATGAAGGATTTGGGGGCAGCAAAACAAATCCTTAGTATGAAGATTACTAGAGATAGGAAAAACATAAAATTGCTTTTATCTCAAGCTAATTATATTAATAAGGTGTTGCAAAGATTTCATATGGAGAATGCGAAAGTTGTCAGCACACCTTTGCCTAGTCATTTCAAATTGACTAAGGATATGTGTCCAAAGATACAAGAGGAGGAATTCAAAATGTCTAAGGTACCATATGCTTCAACTATAGGCAGTTTAATGTATGTCATGGTATGCATGAGACCAAATATTGCACATGTCATAGGAGTTGTTAGCAGGTATATGAGTAATCCTAGAGTTGAGCATTACAATGCAGTAAAGTGGATTCTCAGGTATTTGAGAAGTACATCCAATAAATGTTTATGTTTTGGGGGCTCTATTACTAATTTAAAAGGCTATGTTGACTTAGATCTGGCAAGGGATATTGATACCAGGCATAGTACCACAAGTTATTTATTTACAGTTGGTGGGACAACAATGAGTTGGATTTCTTGGTTGCAAAAGGTAGTTGCTTTATCTACCACAGAGGCAGAGTATGTTGTTACAACAAAGGCAAAAAAAGAGATGATATGGCTGCAACTTTTCATGGAAGAGTTGGGCAAACAATAGGCTTAAAGTTATTTGTTTACGGGTAGTCAGAGTGTTATACATCTTGTAAAGAATTCTTCTTTGCATGCGAAAACTAAACACATATAGCTGAGATATCATTGTATTCGGTCGATGTTGGAGGATGGACATGTAAGGCTAGAAAAGATTCATATGGATGACAATCCAACGAATATGTTTACAAAGGTGGTGACAAGGGAGAAGTTGAGCTCCTCTTCAACTTCGGTTGGCCTTCAAGGTTAAATTTAAGTAAAATAGAACATCAGGGTCCAAGGTGCTTATTTCTAGTGGGAGTTGTAGGGGCAGCGGTATTACGATCAGTCTCCAAGTGGGAGATGGTATGGTGTGGAGTTTGATCAGTCTCCAAGTAGGGGATTGTTGTGTTATGGAGACCAATCAAACTCAGATGGGAAGATCTTCACCAATATTTTATTTAAATTTGTTGGACTTATTAAATATTTATGTTGCCCTTATATTTAAAAAAGCAGTTACAAACAAATAGTAAATGTTGGAAGTGATCAATTACAATTATATAGTATAAAATCAAAAGACAATAGAAAATATTAAATGTAGCCACCCAAAAGAAAATGTGTTATTGGGTGCATGAGTGAAAACCAATGGCCACACTTCATTTGTAATTAATGGGACATGTGTGGGAGCATACACAAACACTTGATGATGAGTTTTGAGGGTAGCAAGTCATGAAAAGCATTAGCAGAAATGTATAGTTCGGTGATTGGAAAAACGTAGGAAGAGTCACTGATACACGCAACAAAGGTTGTGTAAAAATAGTAGTGGTAAAAAGTGGATAAAAATGTTGCTACAAGTTGCAATGGTTGTTGCAAGCTTTGTAAAAGTTATTTACTAGAATTTTAATATATATATTGGACCCTCTTGTTGTTGGATGTAGCTTGGTTTTGGGTAAACCATGTTAAATCTTTGTGTTGTATTATTGCTGCTATAATTTTTTGTCTTATATTTCTCTATTTTATTGATCAAATTTGCATTTAACTAATAGATTACTACCTCCAAACCCTAACAGTTTACATTTGTAGAGTACCTAAATTTTTTGACAGCATTGAGTTGGATGTTACTAATGGTGTGGAGTTTTAGTGGTAAATATTCTTTGTTCCTTTGAGAAGGATTTCTCATTGTAACAATCTTTTATCTTCTTCTTTCTATTCTGGTAGTGAGTCATTGGTAGTGAGCCATCTAGCGCCAATGAGCCTATTGTATTTGGTGTTGCAATTACTTTATATTGTGAGCTAATCCTCATTGTGATTTTTCCCTTCTTGATTTTTCCATGTAAATCCAGTGTTCTCATGTGTATGAATGTTTTTGCACTACTATTTATCATGTTTATATTATGATAATTCATGATAAGGGTTTAAGGATTAATGAAGATCTAAATGTTAATGAGGGTTTTTATGTTTTAATGTACAACTGATTCACCCCCCTCTTAGTTGTCTTGCACATTCAACAATAAGATCAACCAAAATAATCAAAGTTTCCCTTTGAAAGGTCGCATGGTCATTAATACCCCAAAGGGTAAAAAATTATATGCAAATTTCCCCCACAGACAAGTAAATGTGGTCTTATACTGATCCTCAACTGTGATTCAAATTTGATTATATCCATTGAAACCATCCAAAAAAGAAAAAGAAAATTATTTGCAAGAGTATCAAGTACTTGATCAATAAAACGCAATAAAACTGATCCTTTGTTGCTTTATTAAGAACTCTATAGCTAACACAAATACGCCATTTACCACTTTTCTTAGTAAACACTACTAGTGGAGAAACCCATTGGCTATCTAAAATTGGATAAACGAAACCCACATTAAGTAATTTTTGTAGTTCTTTAACACTTTCACATAAAATTGGATTCAATCTTTGTTGTGGTTGCCTTACTAGATGACTACCTCCTTCCTTATAGATATGGTGAGTACAAGTGTTGAGATGTATACCACAGATATCTTGAAATTTCCATGTGAATGCAACTTTGTGAGTATGTAGCATTGAAATCAAGTCATTAATTTGTGTAGTGTTTAATAGTGGATTGATATTAAGTGTGTGTCCTGGTATAATTTCCATTACTTGAGATTGAATAGGTGAAGGTAAATCTATAACTGAAACAACGATAAATGGGGATGATGATGATGAGGTTCACCACAATAACCTATTTCCCAAATTTCATTCAAGGAAATGAGATCCAAAACAATGAAATGACTATCAACCCTTAGGTGAGTCAAGTCAAGGTATGAATTAGCAAATTTCCTATCTATGCAAAGATGTGGTAAAAGATAAATAACACTTTGGGGAGAAAGATTAAGGTCATCAAACAAGCTCTAAAATGCAAATGAAGAACAATAATAAAAATTAACAAAAATAGTAATCAAAAGGCAGATCTGGAAAGGGGAAAAAATATGTACCTTTCACCAAAAGTCACCTTTTGAAGCTCTCTAAGGACTCATTTTCCCTATGGCGAATGGGTCTTGGATAGGGTTCTCTAAAATCTATTTTTGGGTTCTCTTTTGCTATGTCTACACTCCTAGATTCTCGATTCTCACTATAGGACAACCAAAAATAAGTTTTGTATAGGATTTTTCGTGATATGACAACTTTTCTTGCAACTTTCTTCAATTTTTCTCTTCAAATGATGTTCAACCTAAAATCTGCAATCACACATCAAAGAGAGAGAAATGTTGTTTGCTAGGTGAATGGGGGTTTGCCTTGGTCAAACCTTGTTTTGGTAATTAAACCTTGTAATAAAATATAAAAGCATGAAGGAATGATGAATGAACAAAAATATGCAACAACTCACCAAACCTTTGTTTGAACCTTGGATTATAGATCTACAATTAGCATGAATTGGCTTTAATGGATGTAGATCTTGATCATGAAACTTGTCTTGAAGCAATGTCCTTGAATACTTGCATAGATCTTGAACACTGCATCACGATATTAGCTCAAAAAATATGCATGATGAAAGAAATCTTTGACATGATGATAGGAATTTTGATTGTTGCAATAATCTTCAATAATTCTACCCTTGGATACCTTGAAATTGCTCTTGAATTTCTCTTATCTCATAAAATTTTCTCTAGGATTTGAACATTTGAAAATCTAGGATCTTAGAATGAAATTCTAGGTGAAACTAAGTGAAATAACCTCTTATTTATACATATCTTAAGATTAATTCCGGAAAATCAAATATCACAAGCCAACATTGAATTGTACATTTGAAATCATTCAAAAACTGTCAAAAACATAGTTTGAATTTGGGTCCTAGGTGTAATTGAGAACCCATTCGCCCTATGGTGAATGGTTCCTTGGCCACTTACCTAAGAAACACATTGCTCAATGTTAAACCTTGTGTTAAGGCATTTATAAATGTCAGGTTTTGTCCCTCACTCAAAAATTGCAATTAATTAGGCTTGGATTTGAATTAAAGGGGCCAATTAAGGTAAAATAAACCTCAATTAATTAATAAAGCCCTAGATTAGTGTGAAAGTGTAAAGGTACACCTTGCAACACCAAAAATAAGGCACAATTAAGTCCATTTTAATTAAAATGAACCTAAAAGTAATGTGAATATGTACAACACATTACAACACTAAATTAAGGCACCATTAAGCTCATTTTATTATTATTTATTCATTCCCGAATTAAATGTGAAAAACAAATACTTTTTCCTACACTACAATAACTTGTGAAGTGGATAATAGATTTGAAATAAATGTTTCAATAAATAAGAATGGGCTATGTAAAAAATTGTGTGGTAGAAATTGGTGTAGTGTAATAAAATGTTGTACAAGGATTGTGAATCACCTATTAAATGAAAATTCCCAAATGAACAACTATCATTTATACAAGAATGAGGTACTATTATTTCTAGAACATGATTGAAATAAATTGATAATAATATCATTAGATGGTTCTTGAAGATCAAGACTTTGATTGATTGTTAGAATAGGAAGAGATTCATCCAAATCACTATCAATCCATAGTGGGTCATCCATCTCCAACAAAGGTTGTGTTGGTGGATACAATGTCAATTGTTTATTTTTTTCCCCATTAGAAATAACCATATTACCTTATCAACAATTAATGAAAGTGTCCATAATAGTCAACCGAGGTCACTCCAAGATCAAGGGATATGCCCCCAACTTAATTTTAGGTTGCAAAACCATAAAGTTAGTTGGATATTCCCAAGATTCGACAAAAATAATATCTTCAATCATAACTTCAAACTTTACCAAAGACCCACTAGCCATTTCAAGAACTATAGGTGAGGGCCTTAATTTTTGAAGACAACTTTTCTTTAGTTTCACTGGTCATAGCATTTATCGTAGCACCTAGGTTATTAAGTGTATTTAGAATGATAACATGACTAATATGTACCTAAATAACTGGACTGCCTGGAACATAATACTTAGGAATTGTAATATTCTCGAGCATCAGATTTGCAAGTTGCCCAATAAATTGAACAATTTTTGGATCTTGTTTCTTTTTCTGCTTCTCGGTACATAAATCTCAATCTATCTTAGTGTAGATAGAAATATCCTTGATTTCTTACAAAAGGGGATTTTTAACACTAATATTTTGCAACTCATTAATAAGATCAAATTTATGTTGAGGAATTTCTTTTGAATTGATTGGAAATAGAATCAATCAAGATATGGAGGTGGTGGTGGTTGTGTTTTTGTTTTCTCTAAACTATGTTGAGTTTCTCCAAGTTCTTATTGTGACTCCTCAAATTCTATGATTATAGGACATGTTGGTTTGAAGAGCCTTTCCTGAGCTGAGTTGTAACCCATTAACATCTAGTGCATTGTCAGGATATGTTGGATATATTGCCACCTCATTATTGTAAACAAGTTGTGTTTATTTAGATTTGGTGTTGGTTGAGAAGGCATTGGTGTTGCCTTCAGTGAATCTGATGGATTGGATGGATAATTAGTAGATGTTGGTGGTATTGGTGGTAGAAATCATTGTTGTAATTGTTGGTATGGGTTGATAATAGGTGGTACAAAATATGATGGGTATTGTGGAAATTGTGGTGGCAATATCCTCCATACTTGTTTCCATGGTTGTGGAGCATGTTGGTAATGATTTGATCACTGTGAATAGGATGGATGTTGTTTCCATCCTCCATACCACCCATTTTGAATTGGAAAAGAGATATCTTGACTACTAGAACCCATGTTGTAAGGTGTATTACAATCATTGATCATACCTAGTGGCATAGCTCAAGATGGCCAAGGCCTTCATTGCGCCATATAATAAATAAGTTCTTCTATATATTCCAATTCGACCATATCTATTGCTAGAGGTCTTAAGATGGTGTTCCTACTCAAAGTCCTTTATGGAAGCAATCTTTGTTTTATTATAAGGGTATTCTTGAGTAAAGTGTTTCTTACAAAAAAATAGGACAAAAAATGACAAGTTATTTTTTCAGCTTCTTCCTATTTTTTATGAGTGCTTTTCCCCATGTGACTTAAAAGATCAGTTTTCAAGTCATCAAGTAATTTACCTAGTTCTTTCTTGGTAATACCTATTGTGCCTCCTTGAGAAGTATTTTTCCCAAAACACCTTGTATAGATTGGTGGGTTCTTGAGTAGTTTCTGCAAATATCACAAATTTCAACAAATCCTAATTTAGAAATATCTCCACCACCTATAAGACGCATCCATACTCTCATCACAAATTCCTCAAATAAAAAACATTTTAATAGCCTCATTAGATAACCCTATTTGTTTTGTTCTTTGAAGCCTAAATGAGAATCATTCAAGGAAGTCTTCATCATGTTTCCTATTCGCGTTGTGCCATTTAAAATATTTCATCTCAAACTTCCTTTGTCTTGTAATAGTCCTGATATTTTGTCAAGAATCACTCCTTCATAGTATCACACATACAAATACAATGTTGTCCAAGCCCCATGAACCATCGTAATGCAACATATTTCAGTTTAGCTAGGAAAATCTTAAGCTTTTGAGCATCACTTTGGTAATCATAGGTGTGACATGATACACAAATTCAAATAAGAACATGCCAGGATCCTCAAAAGAAAGTCCTCAGAAAATTGGGAGAGTTGAATGGGGTATGTTTTTCATGGATGTTTTCTCTTCCAAATTAATGATATGAAATTCAAACGTAATGGGATCATTATTGGCCAAGGATCGATCATTTTTATTGTTATTTCTATTTGCATCATTGTTTCAAATGCCCAAGATGTCTAATAAGACGAAAATGACTTCTTTTTCTAAGGTTTACCACTTTATAATTCGTATAATTCTACAAATTGTTTAACAAACTCAGGAGAAATAATTTAAAATATTCTTTTGAAGATTCAATTCTTTCAGGTTGCACTAAGGGAGCACTAGGTGGTGATTCAAGATCATATTCAATGGTGGGTGACTTAATCACACTTTTCAAGATCTAGTTCAACTAGCTTATTTTCTGATGTTTTGTTCTCAAATTGTGGCCTTTTTTCTTATTTTCAATTTTCTTGTTTTGTTAAGATTCTTCTTACAATTTATTTGATAAATCTACTTTTTCATCTCTAACATGACTCATTCATCTATATGACTTAATACAGTGCAAATCAAGGTTAGTTGTCTAGGCAAAGCCAACAATTGCATGGACTTTCTTCATGATGCACTAGTCCTAACTCAGCTTACTAAGCTAGTAGGACTTTAACACCTTTCTTTGGCAATGATGTAAAAATGTTGGGAAAAAACTGAAAATAATTTCAAGTCTATGTATTAGTATTCAGTTTCACGATTTAGTTCAATCCTATGTCAATTTGGGGTGTAATCTTGTGAAAGAAGTTGTGTTGTTTGCTCAAGGGTTGGACTTGCAGTGAATTGAGTATAATGGAATGTTACTTAACTTACTATAACTTAAAATTTTATCTAAGATTTTATTCTAAATCTGTTACAAGAAGTGCAACAGGAACCATCGACTACAACTACATGAACTATTTTGCTACATGAACAAAGATTTTTTGATAGTACAACAAAGAGGCTTCATTGCATAAATTAATCCTATACTTAAACAAAACAATATAAATGTATACAAATTTCCATACGAACCAAGCAAACACAAATATTTAATGTTATTACTAAATCACAAGCAAGTCTGTAGATTTATTTTTAATATCACAAATTGTAATTATGAAATGATTGTCATAAAATAACAAGACAATTCAATCGTTCACAAAATAATTAAACAAATAGACAAAGCACATAACAAAATGTTATATATAAGTAACAATAATATATATACGTGCTTAAAAAAATACTATATAAGTAACAATACTCTAACATAATGAAAACATAAAAAGATCACCAGTCATTATTTGAGTGGGCCCTTCTTGTAGTCCGCTAGGTGATGAGTATGAACTATTGCAACTCTTCTTTAGATCAAAACAACATAATTATATTTCTTAGGTTTGAATAGAATTCATTACCCATGCATTGCTTTATGTTGTCATTGTATACATTCTACAACTTATAACCACTAAGCTATAAAAAGCTATAAAGCGTTATGTTGGTCATCGACTCATAAAGCTAAGATATGGAAATCAATCTAGGTCGATGACCATAATGTTATTTCAACAACAAAAATAACTAATATAATTCTTTAGCTTATAGCCACAAAATACAAATATGCGGTTAACAAAAAAGAAAAGTGATCTAAAGTAAAGATTTTAAACCAACAGCCTCTTCATCACAATCCACATAATGTCTTTAATTTACGAAAAATCTATTTGCTTTGTTTCAACCATTCAACCAAATAGATTAATACTCCTAAAAACCGATATCTAAAACATATTTTAATTCACTGCTTATTTTTAAGTATAAATAAATAATATCAATAATATTTTTAGTAGATAAAATTTGGAGGGAAAAATTGGAGACAAATAAAAAAGAGGGAATTTTTTTTATTGAGTCACCTAACAGCTTTTTCAATATGCAACCACTTTTTATTTTCAGCGCTCCATTTTTTTTCACAGCTTATTTTCAATTCCTAAACAATAGTGGCTCCACCAAAAGAAGGAAGATTCTAAATTATCATTTTTCCACAATTTTAAATTTGTATGGGAACACTCCAATTACTTAAATATAAACAGAAAATACACTTAAACAACCCCATGAGAACAAGGGTAACTCCATACTTCTGATGATCCTCAAACTCAGTTTCTAGTTGGAGAGCAACAAGACCACAAACGCCTAGTTCTGGCACCTTTTGCGTAGGAGGTGTACCCTGAACAACTCTTTCAAACACCCTTGCCCTGGGAAAACACGTCCTGATCTTGCAAGAGGGGCTAGTAGCGACCAAAAGGGTAGGAAGTGTTGAATATAATTTGCAAAATTAAGTGAAAAATAAATTGCAGAAAATAAAAGATTAAAAGCAATGACAAAACAAGAACACCAGATTTATCGTGGTTCACCATTAATTTAATGGCTACGTCCACACTCAGGGATTATCTCTTATTATTATCAAGTTCTGAATTTGAATTACATATTCAGCCAACAACTGTATTTATAAATCAGTCTTCACTCCAATAATTGGAAAAATCTATTCGAAACAAACAACTTCTAAATTGGCAAACACATGCCAATAGAAGTTATTACAAAGAAAGAAACTGTTTCAAATTGTGAGAGAAACTTGCTAATTTGGGCTTCACAAAACCCAACAATCTCCCACTTGAAGACCAAAATGTTGCTCAGAGATATCCCCTCCATTTCCAATCATTACTTTGAAAACTCCACAGGCTTATCCTTAGGCCTGCCAGTCTTAAGCACCTTATGAAACTGCTCATCCACCCTTTCATATATTTTGGTAGCAACATCTTCTAATTCATCCTTCCAATGCTCTGCTTCCAATTTTGTAGTTATGTACCTTGTGCCAATAGCGGTGACTAATGCTTGAATATCAGCACTCTTTGTTGCTAAAAGGTAAATAAAAATTAAAAAACAGAAAATCAAGAACACAACAATTTGAACAATTCCACCAAATTCACTACCAACTTTGACATTAGTCTTCTTAGATTTAATTGTTCCATCTTCCATAGTGGTTGACCTATTTCCATATGCATAAGTTTTTCTACTAGCACCATTACAAACTAATTCCAAACTTTCACTCTGATCACCATTACAAACGGTCTCATTTGCGATCACTTGCAAATTGTCACTCTCATCGCCATTAATTTCATTTGCCCCATGTTCTATGGCATCAACCTGCTCACCATCATCTAACCGATCCCCAAAACTGTCATTGTCAAACATACTAAGAAAATTATTAATAATAGAATCAGTTTCAGCATCTAATTGATCCAAAGACCTTTGTTTGGCAGTCAACAATGACGAATTTGAAGTAGGATGAACAACTCCCACTTGAGCATGATTGTTGGAAGTAATTTCTCCACAAAGAAGGTCATGCTCAAGTGCAAAGATAAGGTGAGTTAAAATTATTTTCAATGGGAAAAGTTGGTAAGCGTGTCAAGAAGGAAAAAGATAATTTAGAGGAAGAAGTGTTAAATGTTAAGCAATGCAATTCAAAGTTGATTGCAAATTTAAGGGAGTCAGGAAAGAAAAGATATGACTATTTCTGTGGAAAAGATCATTTAGAAAAAGAATTGGAAAATGTTAAAGAAAAGAATGAAGATTTAGAAGAGAAATTAAAATTGATTGAAAAAATCAAAAAGAAGAATGAAGATTTGGAGAGAAAAGTAAAGTTGTTAGAGAAAGAAAATGCTTTATAGAGTGATAAGATATTGATATTGAGAGAACAAAATAGTCAGTTTGATGAGATGCTTGTAGCCTGTCAAAGGAAAAATGAATGTTTGAAATTGAAGGCATCAGTTTGTGATGTCTCATGCGAATTGTGTTGTCCATTTGATCAATCAAATGGTAGTTGTGATTTAGCTGAAGCTATTCTTGATAAAGAATGTAAGGATGGAAATGATAATGTGTTTGAATGTGCAAATATGGCCAGTTGTTTTGAAAATAATGTTGGCTTGAAAATAATGAAGAATATGGGATACAAAGGAAAAGGTTTGGGCAAGAATGAGCAAGGAATTGGAGAGCCCATTGAAGCAATTATGAGGCCAAAGTTTGTGGGTCTTGGATATGAAACGAGTAAAGAAAGTGATGTCACAAGTGTGACAGGTACAAATAAATTAACTCAAAGAATGCAGTGTATGCAGTGTTCCCATTGTAATAGGGAAGGACATAAGAAAGACATGTGTTGGGATCTACATCCGTGTAGCATCTGTGGTTTGAAAAACCATTCTGAAAAGACGTGTTGGAATAGAGAGCAGAAAAATGAAAATATGAAAGAATCTATGCAGATGGATTGTGGATAGAGCTATGGATCAAATTGGAGAAAGATTACAGGTGTGTTGACAAATTTATTCAAGTATAAGTGTTCGTATGTGAAGAATGATAGAAATCGGGAGAGCTTTAAAAGTTTGAGAAATGTGACTACTATTGTTTGTAAGACATTAAGAAAATAGAAAGCTATAGATAGCAGAAGACTTCCAGTTTGAAGTTTTGAAGTTCAAAGTTTGAAGGACTGTCACAACAATTGGAAATAATTGAGTTGAAGATGAAGGTGCATGAAGAAACCAAGTTCATTCATCATCATCGACGATGTGATAGAATAAAGTTCTTGTAGAAGAATGCAGTAGCATGAAGAAGAGTACTTTTCATAAATGAAGAAATTGAATTTGAGTTTTGCAGATCAGAAGATCAGTTGACAAGAAAGTTGACAAAAGATTTTTCAGAAGGAGAATTTTTTAAAGACAAAGAAATTTGAGTATTGTGAATATTGAAGCACTCAGTGCTCGAAATTAAAGGGGAGTGTTGGAAGTAATTTCTCCGCCAACAATGTTTGACCACCGACAGGGAATCTGATTTTCTCTAGCACCTTCTGTAGTCTACATTTACTCCACCTACAATCGCATTTACTTCACCTGCAATTATCTTGACTCTAGAGCACACAATCTGATTCCATCTTAGCTGTGGCTATAGCTGTCACTTTCCATGCAAGGAGTTCTTATCTTATCTTATCCACCAATTAATGTTTAAACTACCCTTCTACAACTATAAATATGGTTGCTTTGAAATGTAATACACAAAGAGATATACAGATCTAATCAACGCAGATACTTCTGTATTTTGTATTAGCAATGTAGTTCAATAAATGAGTTGTATGTTGTAGCATACGTTTGTCTCAATTTCTTTGTATCTTGTGTTAGCTGTTTTCTAAATATAGTTTCTTTGTTATGTCTTTGTTATGCTTCCGTACTTGTTTATTCTGTTTGATATCTCCCTCCGATCTTACAATGACTCTCTATAACATACAAGGTGCCTAATTTGCTACCCCTTGCAATTACCAAGGCCCCCTTTTTAACCTTACATTTATTTGATTCAAAACTAATCTCACAACCTTGAGAACCCAATTGTCTAGCCGAGATTACATTTTGTTTAAGCTGGGGAACATATCTAACATCATGTAACAACCAAGTATAACCATTTTTCAATTTTAATGAAATATCCCATTTTCCAACAACATCACAAGATTCATTGTTACCAAGAATTTTTTTACCAAAGTCACCAATTTGCAGATTTTTGAAATACTCCTTGCACAGAGTGACCTGAATCAAACACCCAAACATTAGTTGGAATTTCTTCTTCAGTTAAAATAAGAACACCTGCATCTTCTTGATATGCTATGTTGGCTTCGTTATTGATCACATTATCTTGTGCCTTTTTATAGTTCCAACAGTTCTTTTTTATGTGACCCGGTTTGCCACAAAACCAACAATCACCATTTTTGCCCTTGGACTTCGATCTTCCTGTGTCATTATTTCTTCCTTTATTTTGACCCCTTCCTCTATTGTCAATACTTACGGTAGTCAAGGCATCACCGGATGAGGGCTCTTGATTTTTCCTCCTCATGTCTTCACTGAGAAGTGTGGTTGCAACATCATCGAATTTTAATTTGCTCGCATTTTTAAATTATACAGCTTTTTCATAATAAATACCTTATTGGAAGCAGATGTCATCTCATACATTGAAGACAGTTTGCCCCACAGCTCCTGTGTAATCTTCTTTGCAGAGACATTAAATAAAATATTACTGGACAATGAAAGGAAAATTGTAGCTTTTGCCTTTTTGTCCAGCTTCTCTCATTCTTCATCAGATAAAGATCCTTGCCCTTTGGCTTTGCCAACCAATGCATTCGAAAGGTCTTGCTTGATAAGTAATGATTCCATTTGCACTTTCCAGAGACTGAAATTTTGTCCTGCAAACTTTTCTATTTTACATTTGTTTGCATCTTCCATGGCTGCAAAGTTCTTCACAATTTCCTGCACCAAATTTCTCCAACCTGCTCTGATACCAATTGTTGAATATAATTTGCAGAATTAAGTGAAAAAGAAATTACAGAAAATAAAAGATGCAATCACAAAACAATAACACCAGATTTATCGTGGTTCACCATTAATTTAATGGCTACGTCCACACTCAGGGATTATCTCTTATTATTATCATGTTCTGAATTTGAATTACATATTCAACCAGCAGCTGTATTTATAAATCAGTTTTCACTCCAATAATTGAAAAAATCTATTCGAAACAAACAACTTCTAAATTGCCAAACACATGCCAATAGAAGGTATTACACAGAAAGAAACTGTTTCAAATTGTGAAAAAAACTTGCTAATTTGGGCTTCACATAACCCCCTCACCTCCCCAAACATTGAAATTGAACCCTGACATCAGCAGGAACCACATTCAGGGATAGGGGGGAGAGAAGGAAACCTCGACACAATCCCTTCCTCGAGCTAGAAGAAACAATGCCGCCTTTAGCCTTTCCATTGCAGTGATTTGGTGGAACATCGGATCCCTTCCCCACAGCGAGGGATGACAGACCAAAAGGTGCCTCCAGATGAACAGCAAAGTCTGCAGATCTCTACTGGGCCTGCAATCATATGTCTTATCATTTTTCATCCTCCTCGCCGTCATACGAAATGCCCCACTCGTCCTTGAGCTCCCCATCTGCGTCCTCCTCTGCGTCTTCATTGTCGTTCTCATCCTCTCTGCTAGGAAATAGGTTTTGCTGAAAACTCTTATATTTAAAAACTGAGAAATTGATATTTTGGAGATCAACTGATAAAAACATTTATTGTGGTAAGTTGTTAAATGTTTGTGATAGGAAGAGGATTCAAATTCAAACACAACAATTTTTTATCCTTTAAAATTTTAGAATGGGTTGTCTGACATGACTATACAGCTACTCAACATATGTAATTAACTTAATGACAGATGCCAATTAAGTAAGCAGAGAGTAGAAAATCTCCAGGTGAAGATTCAGAGTGAGGACGTGGGTAAGCTGGACCTCACCCACAGTGATATCTCTGTAAATCAAACAAGTTTTGTACACGCAGTCTGAATATTATGACATCTGGAAGCCCGAGAAAATAATATACATAATTAACATATGTGGAACCCCGGGAAAATTTTGGAGGGACACCTAGAATTTGATAAGGATCTACATTGTCACCTGGAACCTTGCATATGATCCTATCAACATTCTCTTCTCCACTGTACTGAGTTTGTTATGCACTTTGATTAAAGGCTATAGTCAATTAAGTATGTTTATTATTACAGAAAGCCCATCTCTAGAAATGATTTATCATTGCTGTGAAAGTTGTCAAGGATATCTTTATCCTGGTTTTGAAGATACCATGATAAATATATCCCTCATGTGAACAGTCTAAACTGTTATCACAACAGGGTTTGTAGAACTTGGAAACATAATATTCTAGTGAAGTTCAAAATGGCAATGAATGTCTCTAGTCCTGAAAATTTGAATGACATCCACACTGAAAAATATGAATTGCAATCAAATAATTCAGCTGGTAAACCGTTGAAAATTCATTTGGGTATTATATGTAATCAATGTACATTGTATAGTTATAACCCATTTTTTAAATTAGAGTATGTAGCAATTAACTGTCCTGTGGAATGCTACAGATAATAATCAGGTAAAAAGTGGGACTGTGCCATTAAAAAACTCTGAAGAACGAGGTTTGGTTTGGTTCTTCCTTGACTGTTGGTGCTTCCATTCTTTTCCTTTATTTGTTTGTTTGTTTTTATGGAAATTGAACAGAGTGTGAAACTATGCAGTTGCAAAACTAAATAACGTGGGAAGCCATTCCCACATCCAAGCATGGGAAGAGAGCAAGAAAACCAAGGTCCTCAACAGGTAAGGTTAATGGTCACTTAAATTACTTCAAGTTTCAGTCTTATGTTTAAGGTTTGCACTGGATAAGTAGATATGGCTTATCTGAGGCAACATGCCCTTCTAGCTCTTCTTTTATGTTATGAGTTTGTATTTCTGTACTGGATGTTTGGTTACAGAGAAGGTCACTCAACAAATTATCTCTTACAGAACTCTGTACAGTAGTTAATTCAAATATTGTAAGAATTTTTGTGAGAGCCAATGATGCCATGTTTTTCTTTTCCAATTATTAAATTATAACTTATTTATAGTTGTCAAAATTTGAAGATAAAATTTAAAAGTAAGGAGAAATGATAAAACATACAGCCATGCTGCAAATTTAAGTTTAAGTAGCAGTTGTATAACTTTAGCCCCTTCTCTTCAAATCTTATATTATAGCTGCTCCACTGTTTCAAGAGAATATTTTTCTTAAATCGAGGATTTGTTACTAACATCATTGAAGAGAATATTTTAAATTTGCTCGTGCTAATTAGTAAACTATAGAAGATTATCTGTACCTTAAACAAATTTAAGGTTCAAACAGTTGTATGGAATCATACTGTAAGTGAATTTATGGAATCATACTGTAAGTGAATTTTTATCAATTAAGTTTTTATCTATCAGGTTTCTATATTTCCTTACAGGAGGGTCTCATACGGTTTGTTTTAAGTTATTTTAAGTAGTTTTCTAAGGGACCACTGCTATATGTTTCTGAGATATTTTTTGGAGTGAGTGGCCTAATTTTTTTTATGCTGAGGAGATTTTTTAATCAGTGATTCAATTATTTTTTCTCCTACTAAATAAGTAATTAGCAAATTAGAATTTTATTAATTATCAAAATTTGAAGGTCAAAGCCATTCATGGCACAATGGGATGGTTAAATCGTCCACCCTTCTTAGATTCAAGCCCAGCTTGAATCGTACACCCTTCTTAGATTCAAACCCGGCTTCAATGGGATGATTAAGTCGTGGCATTGTTTTTTAGATTCAAACTCAGTTTGAATCGTACACCCTTCTTAATTCAAACCCGGCTTCAATGGGATGATTAAATTGTGGCAATTTTTTAGATTCAAACCCGGTTTGAATTGTACACCCTTCTTAAATTCAACCCCGGCGTGGCATTGTTTTTTAGATTCAAACCCGGTTTGAATTGTACACCCTTCTTAGATTCAACCCCGGCTTCAATGGGATGATTAAATCGTGGCATTGTTTTTTAGATTCAAACCCGGTTTGAATTGTGCACCCTTCTTAGATTCAACCCCGGCTTCAATGTGATGGTTAAATCGTGGCATTGTTCTTCTTAGATCCGAACCCGGCTTGAATTGTACACCTTTCTTAGATCTGAACCCGGCTTGAATCGTATTGTTTGGTGCTGAGTTCCTGGATTTGAATTGTTGTATGAATGCAAAGTGTTTATGCCAGGGATGAGGTCCCTTCACTTGGCTTGGATGAAGGTCAGTTTAAAAAATATAAAAATGAATAAATGTGCAGCCATTTGACAAATTTGAGGTTAACAGTGATTACTTAAGTTCAGCTCCTCTCCGTCTATAACTTAAATTTTAAATTCTTTAACTTCTAAATTATATAAATACAAATTTGAGATCAAACAGTGATTGCTTAAGTTCAGGTCCCTCTTCGTGTATAGCTTAAAATTTAAATCCTAACTTATAATCTATCTTTTTAGGAGAAATTAAGAAAAGTTGCATGGATTTCTTGGTAGGATTCTTTTGGAAAAGGTTTAGGAAAAATGGTTTGTGGCCCCATATCACTTTTATGAACCTCTCCTGCTTTTTTTAATAATATTTGTGTCTAATGCAATGATACCATTTATCAACAGCTAAATACCCTTTGACAACAATAAATCTGATCTTTGATGGAATGACAACTTTGAAGACATGCATTGCAGATACAACAGGAAGCTTTCCAAAATATTGGCTTGGGAGAATATGAAAAAAGCAACAGCCGATGCACATTTGAGAAAGGGAGAGGTAAGCTTATGTATCACTTATTTCACAAATTAGAACTCAATTTACATTTGTTTAAAGCTTGTTCAGTTGATTAGGTTATAGTTTGACAGCTAAATTATTTTTCATCTTTAATGAAGCCATAGATAAATAAAGAAATCATTTATTGATTCTCAAACAAGGATATTTTAGAGGATACTGAGACAATATACCATTGTCAATTCAAGTGTTTGAGATTCCTGTAAGAGGAACATTTACTTGTGTGGCAGGAAAAACTGGAAAAGAAGAGAGCAGAGTATGTTGAGCAGATTAGAAATGAGATGGCATATGCTCATAAAAAAGCAGATGAGAAAAGAGCAAAGGCAGAGGTGAACAAGGGTAAGTCTTTGATTAAAGTAGAGGAGGAAGCAGCAATTAAGCATCATACAGTTAACCATCAACTCAATTATCACTGTCTTCCTTGCCTTAAAGGGGCATAGTATTTGTCTCCTTTGCAAGCATAGCATTTGGTTTTAGTTGATGCACTGAGGAAATAATCCCATCAATATTTTCTCCTCCTATAATTTGTTGTAGGAAGGCTTTGTTAATTCACCAAAGTACTTAGAATTGGCCTTTTATAAGATTAGATTTCTTTAGCATGTTAATGGGTAGAAAGAACTCATATAAGATTATGAATAAAATACAATTTGCATGTAGTTCAATCACATATATTGGATATTGCAGAATATCTCTTCTTTCAATCAATGACAAATGCAATGACTTATATGGATGATTTGTTTTCTTTAAGAGAAAATGTGGAAAGAAATAATATAATTCTCTGTTAAATAAATGTAATAAAATAAGATTATCTTAAATTAGAAATTGAGTCTCAAAAACATTATACAGACACATTGTTAAATATGACAAAGGTTATTGAGGCATTTAGTTAAATGAAAAATGTGGATTCATTTGAGTGTCCCATCACCAAACCTAGATTAATCATGATTAATCATGTTTTGATAGATAATAATTTTTTTTTTAAATGTGTCAAATTGGATAAGGATATTTAGTTCAAGTAAAATGTGGATTTGTTTCAATGTTCCATTATCAGTCCTAGGCCTAAATTAGTCATTGATAGATAATAATTTTTTTTTTAAATGTGTCAAATTGGATAAGGATATTTAGTTCAAGTAAAATGTGGATTTGTTTCAATGTTCCATTATCAGTCCTAGGCCTAAATTAGTCATGTTTTATAGACCATCAAATTAAATTTTATTTTCTCTAGGTCAATTTTATACTTGTTTTAATGAGTGATTTTAAATTTGGAAGTTGTAACTTTAAACTCGTTATTCAATTTTTTCATATATGTGTTCACCTCAACACAATGGTGCTAAAGAGAGCTAATAGAGTTTCTTATTCTAGTAAAGAAAGTCAACTAGTTTTCCATGTTTTTCTTTTAGTTAAATTTAATAGTTTAGAATTATGTAAAGCATAATACAATGTTCATGTAAATCATAATACAATTTTCACTTTATTTTTATGAGTGAAGATATTATGATGTGCTAAGTGTTCTTGCAATATAATTTTTTTTTGGATATTATGATGTGCTAAGTGTTCTTTCAATATAATTTCTTTTGTGGATATTATGATGTGCTAAGTGTTCTTTCAATATAATTTCTTTTGTGGATATTATGATGTGCTAAGTGTTCTTGCAATATAATTCTTTAATGATTTTAAAATTATTAAAAGATTTAGGTCTTTGTCCTTCATACAATACCTTAGCATGCAATTTTATTTTATAGGCTTTAAGTTTTAAAATTATTAAATGATTTAGGTCCTTGTCCTTCATATAATACCTTAGCATGCAATTTTATTTTATAGGCTTTAAGTTAGTAAATAATCACTTTGGTTGGGATTAAGTCATCTTGGGCACATCTTTAAATTTGATTTTGAGAATTTAAGGGTCACAGTTGTATTTGTTGTTCATAATCACATGGGTTCAACCTAGGGATGTGTAAATTGGGGTCAATCAATTTCCTAATAAAGATGTCAGTTTTTTACCAAAAAAAAGTTAAAATATTTCTACAACAAATGAAGAAAAGTGTTAAGATGCACTTTTAACCCTTACATTTTGCCTTCACCTTGACTTGTATATGTGGGTTATTATAAAACATGTTGACAAAGTAAACAAGCAACTAAATGAAAATGATATATGATATGCATATGGAGGATAATTTACATATGTTCCACAAAATCCCATGTAGCATTTGACAAAATCTAAAATATGTATGAACTACTAAATAATTTAAAAAAATAATATGGAGGATAATTTATACATGTTCCTTGAATGATGACTTTATCTTAAATTTGTAAGCACAAAATCCCATGTAGCATTTGACAAAATCTAAAATATGTATGAACTACTAAATAATTTCAAAAAATAATTTGTAAAAAAAAAGTGTGTTTTGAAGGAATCATTAAAATGTGGGGTTACAAAGGAGCCATCACAACCAAAACAAAGAGATGTAGGTCTATGAAGGAGCTATCATAACTAAAAAAAGTGGTGTAGGTCTATGAAGGAGCCATTAACTAAGAAAGAATTATTTATGGTTATATAACAAAAATACTTTGTTATGTGGTTATGAATGAGCCAACATAAATGAAAGTGACAAAGTAACATAGGGTCTCAAATAATGTTAGATTTGTGAAAAGCACACAAGAAATAGGATCAAATAGCAAATGAGAGTACCTTCCATGCAAGAGAGTTGCAAACAAAGATTTTTTATTTTTTCAACAAGAAAAAAGCTTACAGAATGAACCTCAATAATAATAATACAATGAAGAAGAGTGCTTATAAAAGCAAAAAGGGATTAGATCATGACAAGTATCAACATCACATGTGATGAGACAAAATGATCTAATGATAGTTCAAATTAATAAAAGAAAAAATAGTCGTAAGTTTTAGCTTAAGTGTATTAAGTGAAATTAGCCTAATAATCAATTAAAGATTGATTTATTAATTAATCAATGATTACTCTAACACCTCCCCTTAAGTGAAAACTTAGGGAGTAGCTAAAAACCTTAAAAATCCAATGTATACAAAGAAAATAATGCAAGAATGGGTCTCAATAAACAAGGCTTGATGAATTACCCATTTACAAACAATCTAATCTCTCACAAGTGCGGAAAAGGAGAAAACCTCATGGGACAAAATCCTCTCCAAAAGAGAAGACGAATGAAGGACTAAAAATTCCTCCAAAACAATGTCCCAAAAAGAATAGGAACATGAAGAACATCTCTGAAGCATGAAGAAGATGTAGACAACTATCAAACGATGATTGTTATAGTGTTGAAATGAAGAACCTCCACTAAAACAGATGATGATTAGGATCAAGAAGACAAGAATTTGCATGAGTTTCCCCAACGACACTACTCAAAACATATGGCAAACAAAGGTAAAAATCTCGTAATTGAAGATACAAATGGCACATGAATCTTCATGAGTGGCCCCAATGACACTACTCAACTATACAAGATGCAAGTCAAAAATACAAATAACAATAGTCTAAAGAACACTAATCTTGATGAGTAATAAAAAATGGTCTTAAATGAAAGGTCAAAGTGCAATGTTTGCACTTTTCACCCTTATAATTTTCCTCCACTTTGATGGAAATACAAATCTACATAAATCGGTCAAACCAAAGTAAAAATAAACACAACTAGAACCATAATAAGTACGATATGATCTAGAGTCCGCCTATGAACTTCGTATAAAATTTACGAATTAGTATTAATAATATGTCATCCTTGACTCTATATGAGCCCCCTAAGACATACACACAAATCAAGGGACAAAAATATTAGAGAAAAACTAAGCATGATAACATGGCAATGTATATAGAAATGAATCAGAAGCATGATAAAATGGGCATCAACTATAAGCATCAAAAACTCACATTAATTTTTTTTTTAAGGCATTTTCATAAAAGATCTATGGAGGGAAAGTCTCTACGAAGAGAAAAAACTAGGTCGAATCTACCAGGCGATCGATTTGGGAAACTGTGTTGGAGGAAAGACTCATGGAAAAGCAACAAAAAGAACAAATATGAAGAAAGGCAAGAATTAGCTACTAATGTGAAAAAGGACCATTTCTTGAACAAAAGATCAAGACGGGTGGATAATCATGGACAGGGGAGATCTGGAAAAGGATTAAATGGAAGGAGCAGACAGTATCCTGGTCAAAGGTCCTCACAGAAAATATGGATTCCAAAGGATTCGTCGGTGGTAACTTGAGCGAAAAGAAAATATGTATTTTTGTCTATGTTTTGGATGTATAGTTATGTATTTTCAAAGTTTTTGGTTGTCTTATGGCTGGTTGGTTTATTAGATATATATTTATGTACTTCAACTATTCTTAGTAGCTTAATCCTTGTAATTCTTTCATTTCTTTGTTTAATATAAAAAAAAAACTTGAGTGAAAAAAACTCCCTTGCTTCCAAAATTAAAGGCTTCTAAATTCAAAGGAATTATAAATTTCAATCAATAGATAAAGAGAATGTGCATTTTTCATGAAATCCTGCAAGGGCTAAGATACATGAATGGTGTCAATCTGAATGGGGTAGCGATCTATAAAAGTTATATCTTTTCCCAAAGGATTTTTCATGGTTGAATGCCCATCAAGAAAACAAACGTTTAAATAAGGGTATGTTAATGATGGACAAAGTGGGTTTCTATACCACAAATTGGATCCTTAATTTCAACCCACTATGTGGTTTCATTTCAATAATTTTCCAATGGAATATTGGAGTATTGAAACCCTAAAAATCATAGGAGATAAGATTGGGTCCTTTATCAAAGTTGATGATAATGATAAGATTGAAAGTGAAGATTTTGGAATGTATGCAAGAAACTAGAGAACGGCCTGCATCTCCAACTGTTGGCTTAGAAGCTACAGGTTGCTGACCAAACCCCGATGTACCTCTCATCAGACACTGCCTCGCGATGTGACCCTACTAACCACATGAAAAGCAACCAGTCTTTTCACCATTTGAAACTAGAAAGCAATAAGAGAAGAAAAGAGAAGCAAGAGATCATTAGATTTTGCCACCTACATTTGAATTTGCAGGTCTCCACGCTCATTTTGTAGAACCTTTTGTCATGATTGAAGATTGATGCCAATAGAAGAGAATGATGGATTCTAGGTTTGGGAGATGCATTTGGCCATTTCCTTCAACCTAATGAATTGTTTCCTAGTGTTCTCATCTTCAAGATTCATCCTATTTGCAACCTAAAGTAAGGTATCATTATGTTTCAGATTTCTTAAGAGTGTTTTGACTTCCGCTTAGGTAGATCTTGTTATTTTTATTTAGGAATCCTTCTCTAACACACTTAAAGTAGGGTTTTATGCATTTTTAGCTCATAACAACCTTAGATACACTTAACAGTAGGGCACACACACTGTTATCAATCAATTTTATTGGCTATTATGGAGGTATAAATACCAAAATAGGGGTTTGACTGAAGAAAAATCCTATATAGCCACCCCCTCAATCTCTTTTGCAGATTTATTGTAGGTCCAAATCCAAAGATGAAGGTTTACATGGCAGATATTAGAGAGCAAATAGAGAGATACAAGATGTAATGTCCCCAATTTAGCCCTATGCTTTTCATTTGGATTTAGCCTAATTCTGGGAACTCGTAGGCTAAGCAGAAGCTCGAATCAGGGTTTCCAAACTTCTTGGAGGATGCTTTCGTCTTTTTGCGGAGCTTGCACTTGGAAATGTTGAACTTGGATTTCGGATTCCTTCTGGGTTTTTTGAGAGCTTCGCGTTGGTGGTTTCGGTTCGGCATTCTGAGCACCTTCAAGAATTTACTATTTTTAGTAAATTCTATTTTTAGCAGTGATCCAGTCAGCATCAGCTCAGTCGACTTTCCTCTTCTGGCAGTTCATTGGGCAATTCTCATTTTTGGCTTAAGGGGTTCATTTTGGAGAAATAAGTTATTTTAAGTCAAAATGTTTTATTTTAAAAATACCCTTGGCCTAGTGATATAACTTAACAGTTGTTTTAAAGAAGGGGACTTTGAGGGGTATTTTCTCATGAAGGAAATATTTTTATATTCCTAAAGTTTATAATTGCTCAAGGGAAAATGGACGCCTATTTGAAGGAGTTTATATTTTATTTAAAAAAAGAGAAGTGATTTATATCTCTCAAGGAAGGTACGCCATTTTGAAGAAAGAGTTTTGGTCAAAGATTAAACCTAAAAGCAGCTTGGGATTAGGGCACACTTTCTAGAAGCCTCCAGAGTCTTCTCTTCATTCTATAAAGGAGGTTCCTTCTCTTCTTTTGGATTATCTTATGTTTTATGATATTGTTATGCTGCCGGAATGGCTTTGGGATTGCTTCGAGGAATGAATGCCTCCTAGCTTGGCTCTTCTTCTTGCTTGAAAGATAGCAACTAGTTGAGAGATAGTTTGTAATAGGTTTGTCTTGCATTTCAGTTGAGTATCTTGCATTTTTGGAGTTCTAGATTTGCATTTCAGTCTCATTTTGAAGTTGCTGAAGTCAAGCTGAATCTGTAGTTTCACTCATAAATCTGAAAATAAAAATACAGTCGTTCTGGGTATTGATTCATTGAGTTTCCTTGATAGGGGCGACCCTTCTTGCAAAGATTCAGATTTTAATATTGAGTGTTTATTTTTTAAAAGCAAAATCGCTTCTCTCTATTGGCCGCACCATTCTGGTCTGCCTGGCAAATGTTTAGAAAAAAGAATACTTCGATTTGTTAGCTGTTTCTTGGTCTAGTCCTCATTGCCATCATTATAGCTTTCGTTTGCATCAGGTCTCATGTCATTCTGGCAAGTATTGAGTGAGTTGTGAGCATTTTAGTGGATTCTAGGGTTGCTGGTTATGCATATTACGTTGCTGTTTTGTTATATCAGTCTTGAGTAATCTATATTTTGGTGAAGAGTTGTATCTGGAAGGTCATAATTAACCTTGGAATGATCATATCTATTACTGCAGCAGTGGAGAGCTTCTAATCTTGTTTATTGCAGGCATCTTCTAATATTTTGTAAGCTGAACAGTAGTACTGTCAGCATTTCTCTTAATCTTACTTTACATTCTGAAGCTGCATTGTATTTCTATATATCTCCGCCATATGGTCGCCTCATTTCCACTCTGGAATTGGGTAGCACATACTTGGTGTTGAGTTTACTTTCAGCATAGTTAGCATCTCCGTCATATGGTAGCTCCCATTCCATCTTGGTTTGGAAAGCACATTCTTGACGTCGAGTTAATTCAGCATCTTTAACATCTCCGTCATATGGTAGCTCCCACTCCGTCTCGGTTTGGAAAGCACATGCTTGACGTCGAGTTATTTCAGCATCCTTTGGTTTTAAATGCTAACCCTAACGATTGTGTACTGCTGCTATCCTTGTTGTAATTGAAAAAGCAAAAAATTTGGCTTGGTATATTTCACAAGATCAAATTTGAAGTTTCAAAAAGGCCTACAAGGACCCATATTCCCTTGTGTGACTCTATCCTCCATTTCATGCTAGATCTAACTTTTTATGATAGGTACACACCAATCAACACTTCCTAGATCTGCCTATAAGTTGTTGTTTTAGTCTATTAATCATTAGAAAATTACAATTTTCATATTAGGGTACATAGTTGAATTAGTTCAATCATAGAAAATTAATTTTAGTCCATTTCTAATGCTAAAAAGGATTAGATACAGGTTTGTTTGACTCACCTTCATGGTTGAAAGTCAATCTAAACACCTTATTGATTTGCATCCTAATGTACCTTCAAAAAAGGAGCAAAAATAATCCTAGATTTTATGCACTAAACTTAGGGTTCCCTTTTTCTTATGTTACAATTTTTAACTTTAATTTCTTATATAATATTTACTTTTGAATATTTATATTTATTAATTATATTTCATTTATATGTATACTAAATGATTAATTTAATAAGTATGTATATATATATAAGTATATTTATTATACTTAATTAACAATAATAATTATTTTCTTCGAAGTTTTACTTTAATTAAATTGTAGAAATAATTTTCACTATTTGAAAACTAATTAAAGACTATTATTTAAGTGCCTAGTCCAATTCGAAATAAAATTTAATTTCTCAAATTCCATTAATTTCATTATTAAATATGATGCAATTAGAATAAGTACTTTCCAGACAATCATTTTTCCTCTAATTTGTTTCATTTAAATTTATTTTCCAAATGTAAATTATTTTTCCTCGTGTATTAAATATCAAATCTAAATAGTTCATTATGCACTTGAAAATAATAAATCATTTACTTACTTCTTATGCACATATTGAATAATAAAGAATAAACAACATATCTTTCTTTTGATTTAACACAAACTGGCATCATAAAACATATTCAGCATATCACCGATGGTTTTTGTAGGACTTAAAAAATTTCACAATAACAAATAAATTATCTTACTTTGATATTCATAGTTTTGGTAATCCCAAGATAGTATTCATCTCTTAACACATGTACTAGAAAAGTAGAACAATAAGAAAAATAACATGGGCCAATGAGCTCTCCATCCAATGGTAGGGTTGAAACACAACCCACCCCTGAGCTAGGGGTCACATAGCCTTCTAGAAAGCACACACACATTTCACACTTCTAAACCAACACTTAACACTTAGATTCTCCATAAAAAGTACACTACATCACATTTCACATTACGAGTCTTTGTATAATACAACATCCTTCATTCTCATATCTCTTATTCCTCCACATTATACACATAAATGAATACTTATATATGAAATTAGACAATGTGGGTAGTCACACCCAACAGTAAACCTTACACACAATACGACATAGTGTCAAAAAATATTTGCCATTTATTTTCACATAGATCTCAAAAACAAAGAAAATATTCCAAACATTCATTTGCACAACAATACAAATATCTAGCAAGAGGGTTAAACCCTACCTCGAAATTGCTATCCAAATTGATGAAGACTCTCCAAGACTTCTCTTCCCAACCCTTTCTTTCTCTATCCTTATTCCTTTCATCTCTCCTCCTAGAAATTGTTTCTACAAAAATGAAATTATCTAAAAGAAAACCAAGAACAACAAGAGGGAAAAATGAAAACAATATTAACTATTGGGGAGAAAATTTGAAAATGGGAAGGAAAAAATCGATCTGCAAAAATAGGGGCTTGCCCTTCGGCTCTAACGGGTATTTTTCAAATCGAGAGCCATCTACAGTTGTGGATCTGCACAGGCATTATTTTGGTGTTTTATCACGATCACATCTTAATGCAAGTGATCCTTGTAGAATTATTTCTGATAAAAAAAAGCTATTTTTGATATTTGTGGCCTGGACTCGGTCTCGTCTAGGAAATCTTTGAGCTCCTTGGGCTCTTCTCATCTCAAGCGTTGGTCAGATATTGTTTCTGGCTTGTGTTCCCCTTCCACTTTTCCAAATTCCATTCTAGTTTTCACACGAGCTCCCTTCAATCCAAATTGTTCACAACCAACTTCATTCCCTAATTCTATTCCTATTTTTCACCCACAGGTTTTGAATTCTAAGCCTTCCATTTCAAATCCGGCTTCTTTTTCGAACTCTATTCCTATTAAGAATCATAAAAAATCTTTCAATCCCGGGGTTTCTTCGGGTTAGAAGGCTTCTGGTCATCGGCCTTTTGGTCTTGATAAAGGCTTTACTGCTCGTCAAGGTTTGAAATGGGCTCCCAAAATCCAAAAAAATCCATCTTCTACTCAAAGTGATCATTATGTTACTCTCAATGATGAATTATTGCAGCCTCAAGTTATTGATCTTTAGGAAAAAGCTCTTATTTGTAAGTTCTAGAATTTTTCCCCTGTCATTAATTTCTTGCAAGATTGGGTTTTTCAAACTTGGGAGGGTGCTTCCCAGGTTTTTTATCTTGACAAAGGAGAGGGATTTTTTGTTGTCATTTTTTATTCCAAAGATGATAGAAATGTTGTTTTTAGAAAGAAAACTTGGATGTGTGAACTATGAAGGATATGGTTTATTTACTTCTTTATGGAAGTCAAATTTTCATCCTCTACAAAACATGATTAAATTCATACCGGTTTGGTTTCAGCTCCAAGGCAGGGATAACTTTAAGCAACCCCCCCCTCGGCGTAGGTCTAAAATCCCTGTGAATCCTATATACTTCTAATGAAAAATATTAATTTTATTGGCGATTTTATTCGTTTTTCGAGAAAAAAAATAATCCCCATTGGCGAATCTTTTATAATCCCTGGAAGTCTATGGAAAATCATGGCGAATTGCAATTTTTTTAAATCGAATAAAATATTTTTCATTGGCGAATAAACCTATTTTTCAAACCATAATTTTTTTTCCATTGGTGATTAAAACCTTTTTTCAAAGCAAAAAGTATATTTTCATTGGCGAATTAAAATGAATCTCAAAATAATAAAAAAATCCAGTGGCGAAATAAAAATCATATGGGTCGTTCGATGGACGACTGTAGTTGCATTCCGGAAGTAAATCTCTAAAGCACTAGACTTGCGATTTGAAACCTCCAGAATATCACTAGAACCGTTAGATTTCTAGAAATCAATGGTTGAGATTTTATTACCGTACAAATGGTTATAAAGTTTTGTTTCTCAGCGATTGGGTGACCTCAGCGGGATGCACAACTTTTGAAGTAACAACTCATTTAATGAATTGTACGATGCCATTAAGGGATGTCTTCTCAAACACCAACTGGATAGATTTAACGTAATCTTTTAAATCCTCTGAAAGGATAGATCTTAAATAAGGTATTAAGGAGTTTGGAGAAACGGATTTAGTAGCAGATTGTCACTTCCTGCTGGTAAAGTTAAGTGAGTCTGCATACGAGGAAAGGTGGCAGCATTTTGAACTCCATACTCAGAGTTTCCTCAAAATGGTACTTCCAGCCGATATTAGGGTATGGGAAGATGAAATTGTGGCCTTCATGCAACCAAATTTGAATTGGCCTGAAGAAGAGCAACTCGACATCATTTCCCAGCTACGTTCAGTGGCGTGGAAAGAGAAAACCAGCTATGCCGAGTACAACAGGGTAATTTTTGTTTTAGAAGAAGAAGAAGAACACGCTGAATTTCATAATTTTGTTATGGAAATGCAGTTGGAATTGTACAGAGTCCCAGAACCTCCAGCAGTTTAACAACATACATGAATCCTTTAGTGAATTGTGAATTTGTGACACATAATGATAAGGGGGCGTAGTTTCAGCTTTTGAGCACTTTTTGAATTTTGATTGTACAGGGTGTGGGGTGACAGGTCTGTGAAACCACATTTTTGGCATTAGAGAGATAAAATAATATATTTCTAAATCTTTGTATTTATCAATGCTTCCTTTTAATTATGAATGAATTGTGTTTCTTCATGATAATTGTTCAATGTTTATCTGTTAGTGTTAGGTCAAATTCAGAATGCTTATTTTTTCATCTCTGAGACTTTGTGTTCAGATTAATTCATCGCTCATTCACTCTTTTCAATACCTCGAATCTCGATGTTGTACATTTCATTTCATTGAAATTCTCAATCTTTTTGAAGAAAGTGTGGTTGGCAGTGGCAATGGTGGCGATTAATGCCATATGTGATATGAACATCCGAAGCAATTTCTTGGACAACTCATAGCTTTAATGAAACAAGATTTGTAATGATTTCATATCGTTTGAATGAGTGATTTTGACAGCTTGTCAGCTTGAGGTAGAGTTCAAGTTGGCACGTAGCAAGACGTCAATCAAATTAGAAATTTTAATTATACAGGCTGGTAGCGGCACTGGTGGCCCATAAATAGGGATAGTGATTCAGTGATTAGTAGATAGTGCCATAAGGGTTTTTATTTTCTAGGGTTAATAAGGATTCACGAAGAAGATGATGCAGTATTGGGGATACTGTAAATTCTCCTACCTACAATTATGTAGTTACAGAGTAATCAGTAAAAGATGAATTTCCTTCAAGTTCAGAATGGGTGGAATTGGAAAGAAGTTGATTTGGTTAACCTGAATTTTTCAGATGGGTTTTGAACCAGATGAGGAGCTCTGATGGAGATAAGTGCTATCCGAATGCATAGAGGCTGCAGGTAAAAGATGGGAGTAGATTTGTTTCTCCTTCTGTATTCTAACAGCTCCCATTTCCCCAGCATGGTTGGCCAAGCAAGCCCCATGCATTTATTTTCAAAGAGACATTTGTTTTTCATCTTCTGTATGACTCTGGTTCTCGAAGGGGATAAGTACATTTTGTATCTTCACGGCTCCCATTTCCCCAGGACTGATTGGAACCCCCTTTGCCCAGCATGGTTGGCAAATCCACCAGCAGAAGCTTGGAATCATGAATTTATTTTCAGAGCCACATTTATTTTTAGAGATAGATGTGTATTAGGTTTTCAGCAACAAAGCTTGGAAATTGGAATCAATTTGTAATCCATTGTAACGAGCAACAACTTGGAATAAATTATTAAATTTTGTCTATGTAAAGTACTAAAGTGACACACTGACATATGTTATTTATACAAAACAGGAGCTACAGTGCTACTCGTCTATAAAAAGATATGTAATAATGTGACATTGAAATTCAGTTGCAATAAAATAAATGGTTGTGTTGTGCTATTCTTGAATCTTCGTTATTCATTTACGTTTAAGAGTAAAGAGTTGTTTTCTGAGTTCAGAACTTCAGTGTCACTGTCTATTAATAATTTAATATATTCAAATCAATTTTTTTTCTTTTGAGTTATTAAGTAATATACTCTATGCAATATGCACTTGAGAATTCATGGTTATATCGGGCCATCGGGGGAATGCAATCATTCGTTCCACCGATGTTTATGTGTTACAACGATGTGCTTACTTTTGTTGATTCTATCGGTATATCGGGGACTGGGAGCGCACCTTATGAGTTATGACTATGAGTCTTCGCCTTCGGGCCATCGGCGGGGCTGTGATGGGGGTTCCACCGATAAAGCATTGTTAGGCCGATGCCTATGGTATTGACTTTAAAACACATGTGTCATGTTAATTTTTTTAAGTTAATATCATAAATTAGTAAATTACTCAAGTTTCAAGTTCAACCGTTGGATGAACATTTGATGTATGGTTGTAGTTACATTCCGTAATGAAATGAACAGAGCGATGGGCTTCCCAACTTAAACCTCCAAATCACCCTATAACCGTTAGATTTAGAAAGATCAACGGTTAAGATTAAGAATTTCCAACTTGTAGAGTCTAGACCTAAGACGTGTCATTCACTTTAATGTTCCAATTTCGAGAAACAAAGCATTTAAAGCACTTTGTAGTTTGTACTGCTAAGTGTCAACTGTCGAGTGATTAGTGTTTATTTTTAAACTTTAAAGTTAATATTAAGAGTTATGAGTCTTCGCCTTCGGGCCATCGGCGGGGCTGTGATGGGGGTTCCACCGATAAAGCATTGTTAGGCCGATGCCTATGGTATTGACTTTAAAACACATGTGTCATGTTAATTTTTTTAAGTTAATATCATAAATTAGTAAATTACTAAAGTTTCAAGTTCAACCGTTGGATGAACATTTGATGTATGGTTGTAGTTACATTCCGTAATGAAATGAACAGAGCGATGGGCTTCCCAACTTAAACCTCTGGAATTACCCTATATCCGTTAGATTCAGAAAGATCAACGGTTAAGATTATGACAATAGCAAACAATCAATATGAAAATTTTATGACGGTTTGGTCATTTAAATGCCTATCAAAAAAATTGTTTAATTTACAATTTTTATATAAAATCTTTTATAAATGGATTATCTTGAAAAATTAGAAAACAATGATAATTATTAGTGATAAATATAAAAATCTACTGTTATAATTAACAATTAACAAAAGTTTCTAAAATCGTATTAAAAATAAATCTTGTTAAATATATTCTAAAAATTAAAAATAATAATGTTTTATTTTGAAAAGATTCTAAATTAATATATATTTTTATAATAATATTATAAATCATATATATTAATATAAAAAATGATAGCTATTATAAAAAAGTCAAAAGTTTCTAAATTCATATTAAAAATATTCAAAAAAGTTATATTCTATTTTCTTTTTATAATAAAAATTATAAAATGATATATATTATAAATTAAAATACTATATAATATTTTTTTACGGTTTAATAAAAATATAGCAAGTCAAACTATACGGTCTAATAAATTTTATAGCTATAATATACAGTCTAAAATTGAAAAAACGGTCAAATATTTAATAGACCATCAAATTCCGTAATGACATGCACAAAGCTATGGGCTTCCCAACTTAAACCTCCAGAATCACCCTATAACCATTAGATTTAAAAAGATCAACGGTGAAGAATTTGCAACTTGTAGACCTAAGACGTGTCATTCACTTTAATGTTCCAATTTCGAGAAACAAAGTATTTAAAGCACTTTGTACTGCTAAGTGTCAACTCACTGTCAAGTGATTAATGTTTATTTTAAAAGTTAATATCATTAACTACTCAAGTTTCAACCGTTGGATGAACATTTGATGTATGGTTGTAGTTGCATTCCGTAATGACATGCACAGAGCGATGGGCTTCCCAACTTAAACCTCCAGAATCACCCTATAACCGTTAGATTTAAAAAGATCAACGGTGAAGAATTTGCAACTTGTAGTCTTGTAGACCTAACTCCTAAGTCCTAAGACGTGCCATTCACTTTTATGTTCCAATTACGAGAAAAAAACATTTAAAGCACTTTGCACTTTGAAATTGTACAGTGATTTTTAAAGTCTTCAATCTTCAGATTGCTCATTACAGTGCACCACCTTGTTTTGGATTCCACAGTTCCACTTCCAACAACGCCATTCCATTTTTCAAGCGTCGAGACTCATAATTTGGGTAAGTGAAAGAATTCCTGCGGCTACATTTCAACTTTCATCATTTGACATTTCTTAAAATCTTATTTTGTCAAAGTTTGAAGTTTGGTTTTAGACTTTAGAGACTCAAGAATTCATTAAAATTAAGGAGGACTAATAGGTATTACTTATTAGGGAATTCAAATTACACAACTTCACATTTGTACAAGCATGTCTACCACCAGTACCACTACAACAATGTCCGATAAAAAAATGCATTATGCAGAATTGCTTAAAACCCCAGGTTTCACCGATGGGTACCATGATATTTATGATCCTGAAATCTATGGTAGGCGTACCTCAGAACTTAGATTTTCATCTCAGAATAAGGCTGCAAAGCAAATAGAAGTTGATAGTATCAGTGCACCATGGGTAACTAGATTAGGGCGCATGATGTTACATGAAGTTTTCCCTTGCCCAGAATTTATCATGGTCTGTGCCAAAATTATGATGATAAGAAAAGAGCAATTGTTAATAAAGATAACCAAGAAGAATTGTTATCCATTAATGCAGAAGAACTTGGAAAAGTGTTGGGGTTTACAACCGAAGAATTTGGAAACCACCACATTGACCTAGAAAAGCTTGCTAGTGATTATGAAGCAGTGGAAGAAAGGCTGAAAAATGATTTCTTAAATAAAATAGTTAAGGATAGAAACAAATTGAAAGGTGATCATAAGCCTCCTTATAATTTGGATTTTTTTAAACCATGGGTTCAGGATACTATTTCCATGCTTGCATTTTGCCTCGGTTTGGATAGCAATTTGGAAGTGGGTGCAAGCCTCCTTGAAATGGTATATAATATCCATTATACTAAAGAACATGTCAAATATAATTATACACAACACATTGTAGAATCCATGCATAAACAATTTTTAATGATTAAAGCAGGTTCCACGAAGACATTTAGGTTCACAACCTACTTGTGCTATCTTTTTCTATTCAAATTTAGAGGAATGTTTCAGACCAACAAGCTTCAGATTCAACCCTACAGTAATGCAGAGGAAAAAAAATGGCTCTAGTATATGAATGGACCAATGAGATAAGGATGCATGATTCTCGAAGGAACTACAGTCATTTTGTAGACTACTTTTTGGCTCCATTGCATCAAGTAATTACAAATAATCCAATGCCTAGATTGCCTATGTCATGTAGAAACTACATGCAACTAGGAAAAGAAATACAATTGGCTGATTGGTACTTAATGGAAGAATATACTGTGCTAAGATTTTATGGATCGGGAGTACAACCATACAAACTTCCAATACATGTGACAAAAAGGGTTTTTGCATTGGAATATGTAAGGCAGGTGCAGAGTGCTGATGAACTACACTTTCTCAGTCAACAAAAGAAGACCTTATTTCCTTCTTTACCTTTTTCATGTGGAGGGTTCACATTCGAGAGAAAAGCATTTAGTGTGGCACATAATCTTTTGAATTTTTTTGAATTTGATTCTATCTGTCACTGGCAGTATGATCCATGTGACATCATTAAATCAATGATTGTGGCCAATAGGAATGTTGTAAATAGAATTCAACATCAAAGTAAACCCTTGCTTGAAAACTTGAGAAACAAGGATTCTTGGGATGAGGTCAAAATAGCAATGGAGAAAAGTGTTGTTGAGAATGGTATTTCTTTTGAACAATTGTCTGCAGAAATTATGGCATTGCACCAAAAGACAATCAAGACATAGAAAAAAATTTATGTAAAAAGTGATAAACCATCTAGTAGAGTAAAAATTCCAGGTTCTCTAGAGATGGAACTTATAGATAAAAAATGGTCACGATCAAAAATTACTGCCTTTTGGTCTATGAGGAAGGACCTAGGTGATCCAAGAGCTCTTGAAGAGTATGATAATAACGAAGAAGATGAAGAATTTAGCAAATTGTGGAATATAGAGCATGGGCATCCTGATGGACGTGATGAATCTGATGATGATATTGATATGGAAGAAGAACAAAGCCATGCCAATTACAAACCTGGTTTAAGTGAGGCCGCAAAAGCAGAATATGCTTCAACATATACTTCAGGAGCAGCCATACTTGAAAAAATTGGTTATGAAGGTGGTCCTTTGGGGTCCAAAGGACAAGGCGGAGGCCCTTGGACAATACAAAGTGTTGAGCATAGAAAAAAAGTTGATAAATCTGGCCTTGGGCTTGGAGGTGAAAAAGTAGACCAAGGGGATACAAGACAAAATCAATTTGTTAGAGCTTCTAGTCCTCATCCTCATGGTCAGATACAATCACAACTAGGACATGCCCTTGGTGGACAACTTAGTGCAACTGGGAGTGCCATTGGTGGCGATGGTATGGTTAGTAGTACTAGCAGTTGTCAACATGTGCAACAATGACAAATTACACACAATACTAAGAGGAAAACAAAAAAAGATACCACAGAAACACCAGGTGATCAAGGCAATCAAAAGAGGCAAAGGATTTTGATAGGTCAAAGTCACACTATCAATGGATCCACCAGTACCACAAAGGAGTTATTTCCAAAAACTCCCACAAATCAATTTAGTGTGGGTGTGACATCATTAGCAACTGCAAGTACTCCTATTCCTTCGCCATTCAAGCATTCCATTGTTCTTGCCTCCCCAGGTTATGATTTCATTGAAGAGTTTAAAAAGAAATCAGACTTGAATAAAAAAGAAAAGAAGCAATTGATGGAGAGTGCATCTATTGTAACTTCAGAGACTGCAACAACCATGGTATTACCCACATTTGACACAAATAAAGAAATCATGGAGTACACAATTGTTGTTCCCACAGTTCAAAACAAACCAACAAATCAGATGGATCGATCTAAATACCAGGTAACCAATTTTCAATTGGATTTTTCTGGCCTAAAAAATACTGACAAAATTAATGTATCAAAGAAGAACAATGAATTGGTGTACACATCATTGCTAAAGCAAGATAGAGAGAAGAAAAGGTTGCAGACCCAAATAGAAAAGTTACAGGCAGACCTAGCAAGTGAGAAAGCAAACAAAAAAGTAGCAGATAACAAGAGAAATGAATTAGAAAAAAGAATAATAAAATCTACCTCTACATCAACAAGCAAAGAGGATAAATCAAATGAGAGAGAAGTGAATGACCTGAAGCGAAGGCTAGATGAGAGCAATAAGAAATATGATGAGGAAAAATCCACTTCAGAAAAATTAAGAGTAAGCATTGCGAATGGAAATGTACAATGGGAAAAAAATTTGGAGAAACAGAGAAAAACAATTGAAAGATTGGAGAAAGAGCTGATGGAAGCAAAAGAAGAAATTAAGTCTTCTCAAAATAAGTTATCTACATTTTGTAGAGATACGGTGAGGCATATGAAACAAAAGATCTGGGATGAAATAATGCAGAGGTTTGATCATTTATGTGACATGTTTCAATTGATTGATGCTATCAAACAACATTATAAGAAGCTCAACAAATATTTAGTGGACAACAAAAAGGTGTTGGAATTAGAGAAATCTGCAAATGAAGTTCTACAAACAGTCTACAAAGCCAGTGACAATGACATGAAATCAAAAGGGATTACTAATCGGATTGAAACCTTAATGAAGTTGTCATCTATCATTGAAAAGTGTTCGAGAATGTCTGGAACAAAGGAATATTTGCATTTGGTTGCAGACAAGATGAAGGTGGTGGATGAAAAGGTAAGGAACTTCATAGAGCTTGGTTTTCTAGAGGCTTTTGACACAAATGAGCAATTCATTGGAAAGGATGGTTTCAGAAAGAAGATGGAAGGTGCAAGGAAGATTGATTTGGACCAGTTTCCTCATAACCAAGATGTGAACTATTTGGATTCCATCAGAACACTGATAACCTTGAATGCAAAATTGACTAAAGAATTCAAGATAGGTTCCATTTCCAATTACAATCAAGAAATGTTAACAAAACTTCAAGTCAAACAACATCAGTTAGAGCAAATGGCAATTCCACCACCTGAAGAGTGGAAGTTGCTAGAAAAGTTGATACAGTGACTTGATTTATTATTTTCAATATTTGATAATATGAGTTTCGAAGTTCCAACTCAGCTCTGTGCAGACTTGTCTTTGGGCATTGGCAAGATTTTGCATTGCCAATGCCAATATGTACTCCTTCATGTGAAATTCAATTAAAAAGCTCAAATTCAGACTTCAGTAATGTGATGATGTTCAATTATCTGGATTTTGTATTATTTATTTTATCATTTGAACTAGTGATGAACTGTTAGCTCATTATATTTACTTCTTGGTAGAGCTAAAGCTTATAAGTTATGGATGTTGAACTGTTAGCTTCTGTTATGTTTTGACTAAAAATCCTGATCAGTATCCACCAACTTACACCTCACCCACATCCCACATACTACAAAAATACACTACATTTGATTTTATGATTAGCACAAATTGTAGGGATTTGTGTGACAAGATCCATTTTGTGGCCCACATTACTACTTGATCAATGATCATGTCCATAAATAAATCTAAAACCCCATGGTCACAGCCCCTATTCCTGAAGAATTCAAATTCAATGTATTGACAAATTGAATAACATAAACAATTTGAATAACATAAACAGCCACTTTGGAGACAGCCAAATAAGTTAATAACTTATAAGCATATGAATCCACAACAGTTGAACACTCGAAATAAAATCAGTAAATATGTGTAACCTTCTCCATTGTATTGATCTTCAAAGTTCAAATGATATGCATTATAAAAATAGTTTATGATATGAGATGGATGGGCGAATTGGTGCAATCTATTATCTATCTTCTTACTATTTTCTACTCTAAAGTCTAATTAAAAATGATGTGATGATCCATTGATCTCCTATTGGGTTCTTGATCTCTCTTATATATGAGAGGCAACAAGCTACAAACCCCTTGCAAAAAGTCATGACGTTTTGACAACTAAACATAACTCAAATTATAAATAAAACAATGTCGCAGGTGAATGCACTGATCCGTTAATCTCCAAGCAGAAGCCCATGACCATTGACCACCTAAGATCTATTCAAGGCTTCTACTCCATGATAGGGTGCTCATCATGTTGTCGGTTGGCATTCTTTCTTTGAATCTGATGGTTGTCCCATTGGATCTGATTCTGACAAATCTATAGTTTGGCTAATAAACATATTGACTGCAGAGAGGTGATGGATGTACTCCTGTTCAGCATAGGTGTCCACGTTAGAGATCGCCTCTTTCATATCATATTCCAGAGACATTATTTTTTCGAGTTGCTTATGACTGTTTTGTAAAACCATATCCTCGTCATTTATTTCTTGCAACACAGCAATCAGAAGCCCATCAAGCTCTTCCTTCCAATCATCATATTCTCATGGGTTTCTAATGCCAAAATGAAGTGTCAGGAATGGGACTGAATCAAAGCAAACAAAATCTTCCCTAATCCTGTTATGATATCCAGTATGTGATTCTACCAACTTGTTATATGTCAACAATATTTGTCCTTTCATGGCATTCTTATCTGTGAGCTCCTTTTTTTTCTCCATCATTCTAGGCTGCAATCATTCATTCTCCACCAATGCAATGCATGTCTGATTGAATACTTCCCAATATTCAATAGCACATTTCATCATTTTATTGAACCTTTCTTTTATCATTTCAGATACAGTGTTATATTTGATGGTTTTCACTTCTTTCTCCAATTCTTTGCATTTCCCCTGGGATTTCAGATGGCAATTCTTCCAGTAGGCTGCATCAAGCACTCTCTTATCTTTTTCAAGCCATGGGGAGTACAACTCTAATGTGGAGGAGGAAGATGTTTTTTCTCACTGATTTGCTAGCTCCTTCTTTAGTTTGTCATTTTCCTTAATCAGTTTATTGATCTGTGCTTTGGTAAATTTTGCCACATTTATGTTCAATTCTGTTGTCTCCATAGGGTTGGTATCCACTACTCGTTGAACCAAGAGATGACCAAACACTTGGTTTGGATTACTAATTATAGCAGATCTTTTATCATGGGGATACAGTGACCAAATAAGCAAGGTGGCTTCATTTGGGTTGTACCCAGATCCTGAATACATTTTGTCACTTGCTTCTTTTGTTAAGTTCATTGTCGTATCCCCTCTTTTTCTGAAGCTATCAAATACAATTGAAGAGCTAATATCCCACCCTAGAAGGAGCAACACTCTAGCTTCTTGAAGCAATTCCCTACCTCTTTCAAGAGTGATGGACTCCATTTCCTTTTCTACCTCTCTTTTCAATTCCTCCAGAGCGGTTGCCTCATGTTCAAGAGTGATATCCTGTATCTGTTGTCTCATTTTTCTACCTTTATATTCATAAACAAATGATTTAAATTCAGAAGATTTAACAAAATCACAATCAGAAATAAACTATTGTCTAGCCATGACCCTCACATCATTAGATAGTTCATTTGATGCCTCAAATCTTACAATATTCTGCTCTTGAGGGGGATCATACTGTGCAATCACATGAGCACTGATTTGTTTGACCTGCTCACCCTCTTCATCACTCTGCTCTTCTTCACTTATATTTGTATCTACATAAAAACATACCTTAGGAGTAGGTTGTGAAGGTATGTAATCCAAGGGCTCTATGTCTTCAGCTTGTACTCCTGAATAGGTTGCATGAGGTGCATCAAAAACAACTAGGGGAACATCCTTTACCAGTTCATTGACATGAGCGATGAGTTGCTCAATTCTTGTTAAAGGATCCTGTATCTCACCAAATGCCTTTGAATAAGATGGGACATTTTTCCTCTTCCATTCCTCTGTAAGCATAATCTTGTTATAGGTGGCCATTCTTTCCTTGGTGGAAGCCTCATCATGATTTCTTATGACATCTTTGATTGAGAACAAATGTTCATACCCTGATAGCCCCTATAATAATCTTGCCTTGTGAATAAACCCTTTTGCATCAAATTGTTTCCTTACATCACCTAGAGGTTTTTTTGTATTGTGCTAATTTACCATCAATTTCTCCATATTCTTCATTAGAAACCACTGTAAAGTCTCCAAAACATAAGGTGTTGGGCATAATTGATTGTTTTCTATGTCCTTTGAGGTGTTTGGAATTAGATTTTTCCAATTGCCTCACAATTTCTAGAAAAGAAATTTGGTCAGGAACTACTTGCGACATCAAGTGTGGAGCCCCTCCGAACCCATAAACCCTTATCACTATACAATCAGGGAAAGCATACCAGTCTCCCCAATTATGATTCACTTTATTTCTCTAGTCATTTTCCTTTGGTCTTAGAAATATTTGCACTTCTGGGGATAGGTTATAGTTGCACGAATACCCCAACAACTTCATCAATGGTTTTACAAAATATTCTTCAAAATAAAGGTAATGAGACCTACCAAATCATTTGTCCCACAAGGAAGTCCACATTTGTATAGGTTTAAAATCTCCATTTTCATATGTATTTTTTATCCTTAATTCTTCACTCCAGACCCCTCTGACTTTTCCCTCGTACAATAGCAAATGCATAAGCAAAGAATAGTGTTCAAAATTAATATTATCACTATTATTTTTAATCTTTTTGAGCCCTCGATGTAGGGAATTAGCCAAGTAGCTAGCATAATCAAATTGCCTAGCATCCTTGCTCCGTATGTCTGCAACTAAGACCATTGGGGCAATCGACATGAGAGGTGGAACCTCTACTCCCAAA
>CM021102.1:577052330-577174664 GCA_007115665.2 Sequoiadendron giganteum
TTGCAAATTTAAGGGAGTCAGGAAAGAAAAGATATGACTATTTCTGTGGAAAAGATCATTTAGAAAAAGAATTGGAAAATGTTAAAGAAAAGAATGAAGATTTAGAAGAGAAATTAAAATTGATTGAAAAAATCAAAAAGAAGAATGAAGATTTGGAGAGAAAAGTAAAGTTGTTAGAGAAAGAAAATGCTTTATAGAGTGATAAGATATTGATATTGAGAGAACAAAATAGTCAGTTTGATGAGATGCTTGTAGCCTGTCAAAGGAAAAATGAATGTTTGAAATTGAAGGCATCAGTTTGTGATGTCTCATGCGAATTGTGTTGTCCATTTGATCAATCAAATGGTAGTTGTGATTTAGCTGAAGCTATTCTTGATAAAGAATGTAAGGATGGAAATGATAATGTGTTTGAATGTGCAAATATGGCCAGTTGTTTTGAAAATAATGTTGGCTTGAAAATAATGAAGAATATGGGATACAAAGGAAAAGGTTTGGGCAAGAATGAGCAAGGAATTGGAGAGCCCATTGAAGCAATTATGAGGCCAAAGTTTGTGGGTCTTGGATATGAAACGAGTAAAGAAAGTGATGTCACAAGTGTGACAGGTACAAATAAATTAACTCAAAGAATGCAGTGTATGCAGTGTTCCCATTGTAATAGGGAAGGACATAAGAAAGACATGTGTTGGGATCTACATCCGTGTAGCATCTGTGGTTTGAAAAACCATTCTGAAAAGACGTGTTGGAATAGAGAGCAGAAAAATGAAAATATGAAAGAATCTATGCAGATGGATTGTGGATAGAGCTATGGATCAAATTGGAGAAAGATTACAGGTGTGTTGACAAATTTATTCAAGTATAAGTGTTCGTATGTGAAGAATGATAGAAATCGGGAGAGCTTTAAAAGTTTGAGAAATGTGACTACTATTGTTTGTAAGACATTAAGAAAATAGAAAGCTATAGATAGCAGAAGACTTCCAGTTTGAAGTTTTGAAGTTCAAAGTTTGAAGGACTGTCACAACAATTGGAAATAATTGAGTTGAAGATGAAGGTGCATGAAGAAACCAAGTTCATTCATCATCATCGACGATGTGATAGAATAAAGTTCTTGTAGAAGAATGCAGTAGCATGAAGAAGAGTACTTTTCATAAATGAAGAAATTGAATTTGAGTTTTGCAGATCAGAAGATCAGTTGACAAGAAAGTTGACAAAAGATTTTTCAGAAGGAGAATTTTTTAAAGACAAAGAAATTTGAGTATTGTGAATATTGAAGCACTCAGTGCTCGAAATTAAAGGGGAGTGTTGGAAGTAATTTCTCCGCCAACAATGTTTGACCACCGACAGGGAATCTGATTTTCTCTAGCACCTTCTGTAGTCTACATTTACTCCACCTACAATCGCATTTACTTCACCTGCAATTATCTTGACTCTAGAGCACACAATCTGATTCCATCTTAGCTGTGGCTATAGCTGTCACTTTCCATGCAAGGAGTTCTTATCTTATCTTATCCACCAATTAATGTTTAAACTACCCTTCTACAACTATAAATATGGTTGCTTTGAAATGTAATACACAAAGAGATATACAGATCTAATCAACGCAGATACTTCTGTATTTTGTATTAGCAATGTAGTTCAATAAATGAGTTGTATGTTGTAGCATACGTTTGTCTCAATTTCTTTGTATCTTGTGTTAGCTGTTTTCTAAATATAGTTTCTTTGTTATGTCTTTGTTATGCTTCCGTACTTGTTTATTCTGTTTGATATCTCCCTCCGATCTTACAATGACTCTCTATAACATACAAGGTGCCTAATTTGCTACCCCTTGCAATTACCAAGGCCCCCTTTTTAACCTTACATTTATTTGATTCAAAACTAATCTCACAACCTTGAGAACCCAATTGTCTAGCCGAGATTACATTTTGTTTAAGCTGGGGAACATATCTAACATCATGTAACAACCAAGTATAACCATTTTTCAATTTTAATGAAATATCCCATTTTCCAACAACATCACAAGATTCATTGTTACCAAGAATTTTTTTACCAAAGTCACCAATTTGCAGATTTTTGAAATACTCCTTGCACAGAGTGACCTGAATCAAACACCCAAACATTAGTTGGAATTTCTTCTTCAGTTAAAATAAGAACACCTGCATCTTCTTGATATGCTATGTTGGCTTCGTTATTGATCACATTATCTTGTGCCTTTTTATAGTTCCAACAGTTCTTTTTTATGTGACCCGGTTTGCCACAAAACCAACAATCACCATTTTTGCCCTTGGACTTCGATCTTCCTGTGTCATTATTTCTTCCTTTATTTTGACCCCTTCCTCTATTGTCAATACTTACGGTAGTCAAGGCATCACCGGATGAGGGCTCTTGATTTTTCCTCCTCATGTCTTCACTGAGAAGTGTGGTTGCAACATCATCGAATTTTAATTTGCTCGCATTTTTAAATTATACAGCTTTTTCATAATAAATACCTTATTGGAAGCAGATGTCATCTCATACATTGAAGACAGTTTGCCCCACAGCTCCTGTGTAATCTTCTTTGCAGAGACATTAAATAAAATATTACTGGACAATGAAAGGAAAATTGTAGCTTTTGCCTTTTTGTCCAGCTTCTCTCATTCTTCATCAGATAAAGATCCTTGCCCTTTGGCTTTGCCAACCAATGCATTCGAAAGGTCTTGCTTGATAAGTAATGATTCCATTTGCACTTTCCAGAGACTGAAATTTTGTCCTGCAAACTTTTCTATTTTACATTTGTTTGCATCTTCCATGGCTGCAAAGTTCTTCACAATTTCCTGCACCAAATTTCTCCAACCTGCTCTGATACCAATTGTTGAATATAATTTGCAGAATTAAGTGAAAAAGAAATTACAGAAAATAAAAGATGCAATCACAAAACAATAACACCAGATTTATCGTGGTTCACCATTAATTTAATGGCTACGTCCACACTCAGGGATTATCTCTTATTATTATCATGTTCTGAATTTGAATTACATATTCAACCAGCAGCTGTATTTATAAATCAGTTTTCACTCCAATAATTGAAAAAATCTATTCGAAACAAACAACTTCTAAATTGCCAAACACATGCCAATAGAAGGTATTACACAGAAAGAAACTGTTTCAAATTGTGAAAAAAACTTGCTAATTTGGGCTTCACATAACCCCCTCACCTCCCCAAACATTGAAATTGAACCCTGACATCAGCAGGAACCACATTCAGGGATAGGGGGGAGAGAAGGAAACCTCGACACAATCCCTTCCTCGAGCTAGAAGAAACAATGCCGCCTTTAGCCTTTCCATTGCAGTGATTTGGTGGAACATCGGATCCCTTCCCCACAGCGAGGGATGACAGACCAAAAGGTGCCTCCAGATGAACAGCAAAGTCTGCAGATCTCTACTGGGCCTGCAATCATATGTCTTATCATTTTTCATCCTCCTCGCCGTCATACGAAATGCCCCACTCGTCCTTGAGCTCCCCATCTGCGTCCTCCTCTGCGTCTTCATTGTCGTTCTCATCCTCTCTGCTAGGAAATAGGTTTTGCTGAAAACTCTTATATTTAAAAACTGAGAAATTGATATTTTGGAGATCAACTGATAAAAACATTTATTGTGGTAAGTTGTTAAATGTTTGTGATAGGAAGAGGATTCAAATTCAAACACAACAATTTTTTATCCTTTAAAATTTTAGAATGGGTTGTCTGACATGACTATACAGCTACTCAACATATGTAATTAACTTAATGACAGATGCCAATTAAGTAAGCAGAGAGTAGAAAATCTCCAGGTGAAGATTCAGAGTGAGGACGTGGGTAAGCTGGACCTCACCCACAGTGATATCTCTGTAAATCAAACAAGTTTTGTACACGCAGTCTGAATATTATGACATCTGGAAGCCCGAGAAAATAATATACATAATTAACATATGTGGAACCCCGGGAAAATTTTGGAGGGACACCTAGAATTTGATAAGGATCTACATTGTCACCTGGAACCTTGCATATGATCCTATCAACATTCTCTTCTCCACTGTACTGAGTTTGTTATGCACTTTGATTAAAGGCTATAGTCAATTAAGTATGTTTATTATTACAGAAAGCCCATCTCTAGAAATGATTTATCATTGCTGTGAAAGTTGTCAAGGATATCTTTATCCTGGTTTTGAAGATACCATGATAAATATATCCCTCATGTGAACAGTCTAAACTGTTATCACAACAGGGTTTGTAGAACTTGGAAACATAATATTCTAGTGAAGTTCAAAATGGCAATGAATGTCTCTAGTCCTGAAAATTTGAATGACATCCACACTGAAAAATATGAATTGCAATCAAATAATTCAGCTGGTAAACCGTTGAAAATTCATTTGGGTATTATATGTAATCAATGTACATTGTATAGTTATAACCCATTTTTTAAATTAGAGTATGTAGCAATTAACTGTCCTGTGGAATGCTACAGATAATAATCAGGTAAAAAGTGGGACTGTGCCATTAAAAAACTCTGAAGAACGAGGTTTGGTTTGGTTCTTCCTTGACTGTTGGTGCTTCCATTCTTTTCCTTTATTTGTTTGTTTGTTTTTATGGAAATTGAACAGAGTGTGAAACTATGCAGTTGCAAAACTAAATAACGTGGGAAGCCATTCCCACATCCAAGCATGGGAAGAGAGCAAGAAAACCAAGGTCCTCAACAGGTAAGGTTAATGGTCACTTAAATTACTTCAAGTTTCAGTCTTATGTTTAAGGTTTGCACTGGATAAGTAGATATGGCTTATCTGAGGCAACATGCCCTTCTAGCTCTTCTTTTATGTTATGAGTTTGTATTTCTGTACTGGATGTTTGGTTACAGAGAAGGTCACTCAACAAATTATCTCTTACAGAACTCTGTACAGTAGTTAATTCAAATATTGTAAGAATTTTTGTGAGAGCCAATGATGCCATGTTTTTCTTTTCCAATTATTAAATTATAACTTATTTATAGTTGTCAAAATTTGAAGATAAAATTTAAAAGTAAGGAGAAATGATAAAACATACAGCCATGCTGCAAATTTAAGTTTAAGTAGCAGTTGTATAACTTTAGCCCCTTCTCTTCAAATCTTATATTATAGCTGCTCCACTGTTTCAAGAGAATATTTTTCTTAAATCGAGGATTTGTTACTAACATCATTGAAGAGAATATTTTAAATTTGCTCGTGCTAATTAGTAAACTATAGAAGATTATCTGTACCTTAAACAAATTTAAGGTTCAAACAGTTGTATGGAATCATACTGTAAGTGAATTTATGGAATCATACTGTAAGTGAATTTTTATCAATTAAGTTTTTATCTATCAGGTTTCTATATTTCCTTACAGGAGGGTCTCATACGGTTTGTTTTAAGTTATTTTAAGTAGTTTTCTAAGGGACCACTGCTATATGTTTCTGAGATATTTTTTGGAGTGAGTGGCCTAATTTTTTTTATGCTGAGGAGATTTTTTAATCAGTGATTCAATTATTTTTTCTCCTACTAAATAAGTAATTAGCAAATTAGAATTTTATTAATTATCAAAATTTGAAGGTCAAAGCCATTCATGGCACAATGGGATGGTTAAATCGTCCACCCTTCTTAGATTCAAGCCCAGCTTGAATCGTACACCCTTCTTAGATTCAAACCCGGCTTCAATGGGATGATTAAGTCGTGGCATTGTTTTTTAGATTCAAACTCAGTTTGAATCGTACACCCTTCTTAATTCAAACCCGGCTTCAATGGGATGATTAAATTGTGGCAATTTTTTAGATTCAAACCCGGTTTGAATTGTACACCCTTCTTAAATTCAACCCCGGCGTGGCATTGTTTTTTAGATTCAAACCCGGTTTGAATTGTACACCCTTCTTAGATTCAACCCCGGCTTCAATGGGATGATTAAATCGTGGCATTGTTTTTTAGATTCAAACCCGGTTTGAATTGTGCACCCTTCTTAGATTCAACCCCGGCTTCAATGTGATGGTTAAATCGTGGCATTGTTCTTCTTAGATCCGAACCCGGCTTGAATTGTACACCTTTCTTAGATCTGAACCCGGCTTGAATCGTATTGTTTGGTGCTGAGTTCCTGGATTTGAATTGTTGTATGAATGCAAAGTGTTTATGCCAGGGATGAGGTCCCTTCACTTGGCTTGGATGAAGGTCAGTTTAAAAAATATAAAAATGAATAAATGTGCAGCCATTTGACAAATTTGAGGTTAACAGTGATTACTTAAGTTCAGCTCCTCTCCGTCTATAACTTAAATTTTAAATTCTTTAACTTCTAAATTATATAAATACAAATTTGAGATCAAACAGTGATTGCTTAAGTTCAGGTCCCTCTTCGTGTATAGCTTAAAATTTAAATCCTAACTTATAATCTATCTTTTTAGGAGAAATTAAGAAAAGTTGCATGGATTTCTTGGTAGGATTCTTTTGGAAAAGGTTTAGGAAAAATGGTTTGTGGCCCCATATCACTTTTATGAACCTCTCCTGCTTTTTTTAATAATATTTGTGTCTAATGCAATGATACCATTTATCAACAGCTAAATACCCTTTGACAACAATAAATCTGATCTTTGATGGAATGACAACTTTGAAGACATGCATTGCAGATACAACAGGAAGCTTTCCAAAATATTGGCTTGGGAGAATATGAAAAAAGCAACAGCCGATGCACATTTGAGAAAGGGAGAGGTAAGCTTATGTATCACTTATTTCACAAATTAGAACTCAATTTACATTTGTTTAAAGCTTGTTCAGTTGATTAGGTTATAGTTTGACAGCTAAATTATTTTTCATCTTTAATGAAGCCATAGATAAATAAAGAAATCATTTATTGATTCTCAAACAAGGATATTTTAGAGGATACTGAGACAATATACCATTGTCAATTCAAGTGTTTGAGATTCCTGTAAGAGGAACATTTACTTGTGTGGCAGGAAAAACTGGAAAAGAAGAGAGCAGAGTATGTTGAGCAGATTAGAAATGAGATGGCATATGCTCATAAAAAAGCAGATGAGAAAAGAGCAAAGGCAGAGGTGAACAAGGGTAAGTCTTTGATTAAAGTAGAGGAGGAAGCAGCAATTAAGCATCATACAGTTAACCATCAACTCAATTATCACTGTCTTCCTTGCCTTAAAGGGGCATAGTATTTGTCTCCTTTGCAAGCATAGCATTTGGTTTTAGTTGATGCACTGAGGAAATAATCCCATCAATATTTTCTCCTCCTATAATTTGTTGTAGGAAGGCTTTGTTAATTCACCAAAGTACTTAGAATTGGCCTTTTATAAGATTAGATTTCTTTAGCATGTTAATGGGTAGAAAGAACTCATATAAGATTATGAATAAAATACAATTTGCATGTAGTTCAATCACATATATTGGATATTGCAGAATATCTCTTCTTTCAATCAATGACAAATGCAATGACTTATATGGATGATTTGTTTTCTTTAAGAGAAAATGTGGAAAGAAATAATATAATTCTCTGTTAAATAAATGTAATAAAATAAGATTATCTTAAATTAGAAATTGAGTCTCAAAAACATTATACAGACACATTGTTAAATATGACAAAGGTTATTGAGGCATTTAGTTAAATGAAAAATGTGGATTCATTTGAGTGTCCCATCACCAAACCTAGATTAATCATGATTAATCATGTTTTGATAGATAATAATTTTTTTTTTAAATGTGTCAAATTGGATAAGGATATTTAGTTCAAGTAAAATGTGGATTTGTTTCAATGTTCCATTATCAGTCCTAGGCCTAAATTAGTCATGTTTTATAGACCATCAAATTAAATTTTATTTTCTCTAGGTCAATTTTATACTTGTTTTAATGAGTGATTTTAAATTTGGAAGTTGTAACTTTAAACTCGTTATTCAATTTTTTCATATATGTGTTCACCTCAACACAATGGTGCTAAAGAGAGCTAATAGAGTTTCTTATTCTAGTAAAGAAAGTCAACTAGTTTTCCATGTTTTTCTTTTAGTTAAATTTAATAGTTTAGAATTATGTAAAGCATAATACAATGTTCATTTTATTTTTATGAGTGAAGATATTATGATGTGCTAAGATATTTTTCTTTTAGTTAAATTTAATAGTTTAGAATTATGTAAAGCATAATACAATGTTCATGTAAATCATAATACAATTTTCACTTTATTTTTATGAGTGAAGATATTATGATGTGCTAAGTGTTCTTGCAATATAATTTTTTTTTGGATATTATGATGTGCTAAGTGTTCTTTCAATATAATTTCTTTTGTGGATATTATGATGTGCTAAGTGTTCTTTCAATATAATTTCTTTTGTGGATATTATGATGTGCTAAGTGTTCTTGCAATATAATTCTTTAATGATTTTAAAATTATTAAAAGATTTAGGTCTTTGTCCTTCATACAATACCTTAGCATGCAATTTTATTTTATAGGCTTTAAGTTTTAAAATTATTAAATGATTTAGGTCCTTGTCCTTCATATAATACCTTAGCATGCAATTTTATTTTATAGGCTTTAAGTTAGTAAATAATCACTTTGGTTGGGATTAAGTCATCTTGGGCACATCTTTAAATTTGATTTTGAGAATTTAAGGGTCACAGTTGTATTTGTTGTTCATAATCACATGGGTTCAACCTAGGGATGTGTAAATTGGGGTCAATCAATTTCCTAATAAAGATGTCAGTTTTTTACCAAAAAAAAGTTAAAATATTTCTACAACAAATGAAGAAAAGTGTTAAGATGCACTTTTAACCCTTACATTTTGCCTTCACCTTGACTTGTATATGTGGGTTATTATAAAACATGTTGACAAAGTAAACAAGCAACTAAATGAAAATGATATATGATATGCATATGGAGGATAATTTACATATGTTCCACAAAATCCCATGTAGCATTTGACAAAATCTAAAATATGTATGAACTACTAAATAATTTCAAAAAATAATATTGAGGATAATTTACACATGTTCCTTGAATGATGACTTTATCTTAAATTTGTAAGCATAATATGTATGAACTACTAAATAATTTAAAAAAATAATATGGAGGATAATTTATACATGTTCCTTGAATGATGACTTTATCTTAAATTTGTAAGCACAAAATCCCATGTAGCATTTGACAAAATCTAAAATATGTATGAACTACTAAATAATTTCAAAAAATAATTTGTAAAAAAAAAGTGTGTTTTGAAGGAATCATTAAAATGTGGGGTTACAAAGGAGCCATCACAACCAAAACAAAGAGATGTAGGTCTATGAAGGAGCTATCATAACTAAAAAAAGTGGTGTAGGTCTATGAAGGAGCCATTAACTAAGAAAGAATTATTTATGGTTATATAACAAAAATACTTTGTTATGTGGTTATGAATGAGCCAACATAAATGAAAGTGACAAAGTAACATAGGGTCTCAAATAATGTTAGATTTGTGAAAAGCACACAAGAAATAGGATCAAATAGCAAATGAGAGTACCTTCCATGCAAGAGAGTTGCAAACAAAGATTTTTTATTTTTTCAACAAGAAAAAAGCTTACAGAATGAACCTCAATAATAATAATACAATGAAGAAGAGTGCTTATAAAAGCAAAAAGGGATTAGATCATGACAAGTATCAACATCACATGTGATGAGACAAAATGATCTAATGATAGTTCAAATTAATAAAAGAAAAAATAGTCGTAAGTTTTAGCTTAAGTGTATTAAGTGAAATTAGCCTAATAATCAATTAAAGATTGATTTATTAATTAATCAATGATTACTCTAACACCTCCCCTTAAGTGAAAACTTAGGGAGTAGCTAAAAACCTTAAAAATCCAATGTATACAAAGAAAATAATGCAAGAATGGGTCTCAATAAACAAGGCTTGATGAATTACCCATTTACAAACAATCTAATCTCTCACAAGTGCGGAAAAGGAGAAAACCTCATGGGACAAAATCCTCTCCAAAAGAGAAGACGAATGAAGGACTAAAAATTCCTCCAAAACAATGTCCCAAAAAGAATAGGAACATGAAGAACATCTCTGAAGCATGAAGAAGATGTAGACAACTATCAAACGATGATTGTTATAGTGTTGAAATGAAGAACCTCCACTAAAACAGATGATGATTAGGATCAAGAAGACAAGAATTTGCATGAGTTTCCCCAACGACACTACTCAAAACATATGGCAAACAAAGGTAAAAATCTCGTAATTGAAGATACAAATGGCACATGAATCTTCATGAGTGGCCCCAATGACACTACTCAACTATACAAGATGCAAGTCAAAAATACAAATAACAATAGTCTAAAGAACACTAATCTTGATGAGTAATAAAAAATGGTCTTAAATGAAAGGTCAAAGTGCAATGTTTGCACTTTTCACCCTTATAATTTTCCTCCACTTTGATGGAAATACAAATCTACATAAATCGGTCAAACCAAAGTAAAAATAAACACAACTAGAACCATAATAAGTACGATATGATCTAGAGTCCGCCTATGAACTTCGTATAAAATTTACGAATTAGTATTAATAATATGTCATCCTTGACTCTATATGAGCCCCCTAAGACATACACACAAATCAAGGGACAAAAATATTAGAGAAAAACTAAGCATGATAACATGGCAATGTATATAGAAATGAATCAGAAGCATGATAAAATGGGCATCAACTATAAGCATCAAAAACTCACATTAATTTTTTTTTTAAGGCATTTTCATAAAAGATCTATGGAGGGAAAGTCTCTACGAAGAGAAAAAACTAGGTCGAATCTACCAGGCGATCGATTTGGGAAACTGTGTTGGAGGAAAGACTCATGGAAAAGCAACAAAAAGAACAAATATGAAGAAAGGCAAGAATTAGCTACTAATGTGAAAAAGGACCATTTCTTGAACAAAAGATCAAGACGGGTGGATAATCATGGACAGGGGAGATCTGGAAAAGGATTAAATGGAAGGAGCAGACAGTATCCTGGTCAAAGGTCCTCACAGAAAATATGGATTCCAAAGGATTCGTCGGTGGTAACTTGAGCGAAAAGAAAATATGTATTTTTGTCTATGTTTTGGATGTATAGTTATGTATTTTCAAAGTTTTTGGTTGTCTTATGGCTGGTTGGTTTATTAGATATATATTTATGTACTTCAACTATTCTTAGTAGCTTAATCCTTGTAATTCTTTCATTTCTTTGTTTAATATAAAAAAAAAACTTGAGTGAAAAAAACTCCCTTGCTTCCAAAATTAAAGGCTTCTAAATTCAAAGGAATTATAAATTTCAATCAATAGATAAAGAGAATGTGCATTTTTCATGAAATCCTGCAAGGGCTAAGATACATGAATGGTGTCAATCTGAATGGGGTAGCGATCTATAAAAGTTATATCTTTTCCCAAAGGATTTTTCATGGTTGAATGCCCATCAAGAAAACAAACGTTTAAATAAGGGTATGTTAATGATGGACAAAGTGGGTTTCTATACCACAAATTGGATCCTTAATTTCAACCCACTATGTGGTTTCATTTCAATAATTTTCCAATGGAATATTGGAGTATTGAAACCCTAAAAATCATAGGAGATAAGATTGGGTCCTTTATCAAAGTTGATGATAATGATAAGATTGAAAGTGAAGATTTTGGAATGTATGCAAGAAACTAGAGAACGGCCTGCATCTCCAACTGTTGGCTTAGAAGCTACAGGTTGCTGACCAAACCCCGATGTACCTCTCATCAGACACTGCCTCGCGATGTGACCCTACTAACCACATGAAAAGCAACCAGTCTTTTCACCATTTGAAACTAGAAAGCAATAAGAGAAGAAAAGAGAAGCAAGAGATCATTAGATTTTGCCACCTACATTTGAATTTGCAGGTCTCCACGCTCATTTTGTAGAACCTTTTGTCATGATTGAAGATTGATGCCAATAGAAGAGAATGATGGATTCTAGGTTTGGGAGATGCATTTGGCCATTTCCTTCAACCTAATGAATTGTTTCCTAGTGTTCTCATCTTCAAGATTCATCCTATTTGCAACCTAAAGTAAGGTATCATTATGTTTCAGATTTCTTAAGAGTGTTTTGACTTCCGCTTAGGTAGATCTTGTTATTTTTATTTAGGAATCCTTCTCTAACACACTTAAAGTAGGGTTTTATGCATTTTTAGCTCATAACAACCTTAGATACACTTAACAGTAGGGCACACACACTGTTATCAATCAATTTTATTGGCTATTATGGAGGTATAAATACCAAAATAGGGGTTTGACTGAAGAAAAATCCTATATAGCCACCCCCTCAATCTCTTTTGCAGATTTATTGTAGGTCCAAATCCAAAGATGAAGGTTTACATGGCAGATATTAGAGAGCAAATAGAGAGATACAAGATCAAATTTGAAGTTTCAAAAAGGCCTACAAGGACCCATATTCCCTTGTGTGACTCTATCCTCCATTTCATGCTAGATCTAACTTTTTATGATAGGTACACACCAATCAACACTTCCTAGATCTGCCTATAAGTTGTTGTTTTAGTCTATTAATCATTAGAAAATTACAATTTTCATATTAGGGTACATAGTTGAATTAGTTCAATCATAGAAAATTAATTTTAGTCCATTTCTAATGCTAAAAAGGATTAGATACAGGTTTGTTTGACTCACCTTCATGGTTGAAAGTCAATCTAAACACCTTATTGATTTGCATCCTAATGTACCTTCAAAAAAGGAGCAAAAATAATCCTAGATTTTATGCACTAAACTTAGGGTTCCCTTTTTCTTATGTTACAATTTTTAACTTTAATTTCTTATATAATATTTACTTTTGAATATTTATATTTATTAATTATATTTCATTTATATGTATACTAAATGATTAATTTAATAAGTATGTATATATATATAAGTATATTTATTATACTTAATTAACAATAATAATTATTTTCTTCGAAGTTTTACTTTAATTAAATTGTAGAAATAATTTTCACTATTTGAAAACTAATTAAAGACTATTATTTAAGTGCCTAGTCCAATTCGAAATAAAATTTAATTTCTCAAATTCCATTAATTTCATTATTAAATATGATGCAATTAGAATAAGTACTTTCCAGACAATCATTTTTCCTCTAATTTGTTTCATTTAAATTTATTTTCCAAATGTAAATTATTTTTCCTCGTGTATTAAATATCAAATCTAAATAGTTCATTATGCACTTGAAAATAATAAATCATTTACTTACTTCTTATGCACATATTGAATAATAAAGAATAAACAACATATCTTTCTTTTGATTTAACACAAACTGGCATCATAAAACATATTCAGCATATCACCGATGGTTTTTGTAGGACTTAAAAAATTTCACAATAACAAATAAATTATCTTACTTTGATATTCATAGTTTTGGTAATCCCAAGATAGTATTCATCTCTTAACACATGTACTAGAAAAGTAGAACAATAAGAAAAATAACATGGGCCAATGAGCTCTCCATCCAATGGTAGGGTTGAAACACAACCCACCCCTGAGCTAGGGGTCACATAGCCTTCTAGAAAGCACACACACATTTCACACTTCTAAACCAACACTTAACACTTAGATTCTCCATAAAAAGTACACTACATCACATTTCACATTACGAGTCTTTGTATAATACAACATCCTTCATTCTCATATCTCTTATTCCTCCACATTATACACATAAATGAATACTTATATATGAAATTAGACAATGTGGGTAGTCACACCCAACAGTAAACCTTACACACAATACGACATAGTGTCAAAAAATATTTGCCATTTATTTTCACATAGATCTCAAAAACAAAGAAAATATTCCAAACATTCATTTGCACAACAATACAAATATCTAGCAAGAGGGTTAAACCCTACCTCGAAATTGCTATCCAAATTGATGAAGACTCTCCAAGACTTCTCTTCCCAACCCTTTCTTTCTCTATCCTTATTCCTTTCATCTCTCCTCCTAGAAATTGTTTCTACAAAAATGAAATTATCTAAAAGAAAACCAAGAACAACAAGAGGGAAAAATGAAAACAATATTAACTATTGGGGAGAAAATTTGAAAATGGGAAGGAAAAAATCGATCTGCAAAAATAGGGGCTTGCCCTTCGGCTCTAACGGGTATTTTTCAAATCGAGAGCCATCTACAGTTGTGGATCTGCACAGGCATTATTTTGGTGTTTTATCACGATCACATCTTAATGCAAGTGATCCTTGTAGAATTATTTCTGATAAAAAAAAGCTATTTTTGATATTTGTGGCCTGGACTCGGTCTCGTCTAGGAAATCTTTGAGCTCCTTGGGCTCTTCTCATCTCAAGCGTTGGTCAGATATTGTTTCTGGCTTGTGTTCCCCTTCCACTTTTCCAAATTCCATTCTAGTTTTCACACGAGCTCCCTTCAATCCAAATTGTTCACAACCAACTTCATTCCCTAATTCTATTCCTATTTTTCACCCACAGGTTTTGAATTCTAAGCCTTCCATTTCAAATCCGGCTTCTTTTTCGAACTCTATTCCTATTAAGAATCATAAAAAATCTTTCAATCCCGGGGTTTCTTCGGGTTAGAAGGCTTCTGGTCATCGGCCTTTTGGTCTTGATAAAGGCTTTACTGCTCGTCAAGGTTTGAAATGGGCTCCCAAAATCCAAAAAAATCCATCTTCTACTCAAAGTGATCATTATGTTACTCTCAATGATGAATTATTGCAGCCTCAAGTTATTGATCTTTAGGAAAAAGCTCTTATTTGTAAGTTCTAGAATTTTTCCCCTGTCATTAATTTCTTGCAAGATTGGGTTTTTCAAACTTGGGAGGGTGCTTCCCAGGTTTTTTATCTTGACAAAGGAGAGGGATTTTTTGTTGTCATTTTTTATTCCAAAGATGATAGAAATGTTGTTTTTAGAAAGAAAACTTGGATGTGTGAACTATGAAGGATATGGTTTATTTACTTCTTTATGGAAGTCAAATTTTCATCCTCTACAAAACATGATTAAATTCATACCGGTTTGGTTTCAGCTCCAAGGCAGGGATAACTTTAAGCAACCCCCCCCTCGGCGTAGGTCTAAAATCCCTGTGAATCCTATATACTTCTAATGAAAAATATTAATTTTATTGGCGATTTTATTCGTTTTTCGAGAAAAAAAATAATCCCCATTGGCGAATCTTTTATAATCCCTGGAAGTCTATGGAAAATCATGGCGAATTGCAATTTTTTTAAATCGAATAAAATATTTTTCATTGGCGAATAAACCTATTTTTCAAACCATAATTTTTTTTCCATTGGTGATTAAAACCTTTTTTCAAAGCAAAAAGTATATTTTCATTGGCGAATTAAAATGAATCTCAAAATAATAAAAAAATCCAGTGGCGAAATAAAAATCATATGGGTCGTTCGATGGACGACTGTAGTTGCATTCCGGAAGTAAATCTCTAAAGCACTAGACTTGCGATTTGAAACCTCCAGAATATCACTAGAACCGTTAGATTTCTAGAAATCAATGGTTGAGATTTTATTACCGTACAAATGGTTATAAAGTTTTGTTTCTCAGCGATTGGGTGACCTCAGCGGGATGCACAACTTTTGAAGTAACAACTCATTTAATGAATTGTACGATGCCATTAAGGGATGTCTTCTCAAACACCAACTGGATAGATTTAACGTAATCTTTTAAATCCTCTGAAAGGATAGATCTTAAATAAGGTATTAAGGAGTTTGGAGAAACGGATTTAGTAGCAGATTGTCACTTCCTGCTGGTAAAGTTAAGTGAGTCTGCATACGAGGAAAGGTGGCAGCATTTTGAACTCCATACTCAGAGTTTCCTCAAAATGGTACTTCCAGCCGATATTAGGGTATGGGAAGATGAAATTGTGGCCTTCATGCAACCAAATTTGAATTGGCCTGAAGAAGAGCAACTCGACATCATTTCCCACCTACGTTCAGTGGCGTGGAAAGAGAAAACCAACTATGCCGAGTACAACAGGGTAATTTTTATTTTAGAAGAAGAAGAAGAATGCGCTGAATTTCATAATTTTGCTATGGAAATGCAGTTGGAATTGTACAAAGTCCTGGCACCTCCAGCAGTTTAACAACATACATGAATCCTTTAGTGAATTGTGAATTTGTGACACATAATGATAAGGGGGCGTAGTTTCAGCTTTTGAGCACTTTTTGAATTTTGATTGTACAGGGTGTGGGGTGACAGGTCTGTGAAACCACATTTTTGGCATTAGAGAGATAAAATAATATATTTCTAAATCTATGTATTTATCAATGCTTCCTTTTAATTATGAATGAATTGTGTTTCTTCATGATAATTGTTCAATGTTTATCTGTTAGTGTTAGGTCAAATTCAGAATGCTTATTTTTTCATCTCTGAGACTTTGTGTTCAAATTAATTCATCGCTCATTCACTCTTTTCAATGCCTCGAATTTCGATGTTGTACATTTCATTTCATTGAAATTCTCAATCTTTTTGAAGAAAGTGTGGTTGGCAGTGGCAGTGACGGCAATTAATGCCATATGTGATATGAACATCCGAAGCAATTTCTTGGACAACTCATAGCTTTAATGAAACAAGATTCGTAATGATTTCATATTGTTTGAATGAGTGATTTTGATAGCTTGTCAGCTTGAGGTAGAGTTCAAGTTGGCACGTAGCAAGACGTCAATCAAATTAGAAATTTTAATTATACAGGCTGGTAGCGGCACTGGTGGCCCATAAATAGGGATAGTGATTCAGTGATTAGTAGATAGTGCCATAAGGGTTTTTATTTTCTAGGGTTAATAAGGATTCACGAAGAAGATGATGTAGTATTGGGGATACTGTAAATTCTCCTACCTGCAATTATGTAGTTATAGAGTAATCAATAAAAGACGCGTTTCCTTCAAGTTCAGAATGGGTGGAATTGGAAAGAAGTTGATTTGGTTAACCTGAATTTTCAGATGGGTTTTGAACCAGGATGAGGAGCTTTGATGGAGATAAGTTCTATCCGAATGCATAGAGGCTGCAGGTAAAAGTTGGGAGTAGATTTGTTTCTCCTTCTGTATTCTGACAGCTCCCATTTCCCCAACATGGTTGGCGAAGCAAGCCCCATGCATTTATTTTCAAAGAGACATTTGTTTTTCATCTTTTGTATGACTCTTGTTCTCAAAGGGGATAAGTATATTTTGTATCTTCACGGCTCCCATTTCCCCAGGATTGATTGGAACCCCCTTTGCCTTAGCATGGTTGGAAAATCCACCAACAGAAGCTTGGAATCGTGAATTTATTTTCAGAGCCACATTTATTTTTAGAGATAGATGTGTATTAGGTTTTCAGCAACAAAGGTTGGAAATTGGAATTAATTTGTAATCCATTGTAACAAGTAACAACTTGGAATAAATTATTAAATTTTGTCTATGTAAAGTACTAAAGTGACACACTGACATATGATATTTATACAAAACAGGAGCTACAGTGCTACTCGTCTGTAAAAAGATATGTAATAATGTGACATTGAAATTCAGTTGCAATAAAATAAATGGTTGTGTTGTGCTATTCTTGAATCTTCGTTATTCATTTACGTTTAAGAGTAAAGAGTTGTTTTTTGAGTTCAAAACTCCAGTGTCACTGTTTATTAATAATTTAATATATTCAAATCAATTTTTTTCTTTTGAGTTATTAAGTAATATACTCTATGCAATATGCACTTGAGAATTCATGGTTATATCGGGCCATCGGGGGAATGCAATCATTCGTTCCACTGATGTTTATGTGTTACAACGATGTGCTTACTTTTGTTGATTCTATCGGTATATCGAGGACTGGGAGCGCACCTTATGAGTTATGACTATGAGTCTTCACCTTCGGGCCATCGGTGGGGCTATGATGGGGGTTCCACTGATAAAGCATTGTTAGGCCGATGCCTATGGTATTGACTTTAAAACACATGTGTCATGTTAGTTTTTTTAAGTTAATATCATAAATTAGTAAATTACTCAAGTTTCAAGTTCAACCGTTGGATGAACATTTGATGTATGGTTGTAGTTACATTCTGTAATGAAATGAATAGAGTGATGGGCTTCCCAACTTAAACCTATGGAATCACCCTATAACCATTAGATTTAGAAAGATCAACAATTAAGATTAAGAATTTCCAACTTGTAGAGTCTAGACCTAAGACGTGTCATTCACTTTAATGTTCCGATTTCGAGAAACAAAGCATTTAAAGCACTTTGTAGTTTGTACTACTAAGTGTTAATTGTCGAGTGATTAGTGTTTATTTTTAATCTTTAAAGTTAATATTAAGAGTTATGAGTCTTCACCTTCGGGCCATCGGCAGGGCTGTGATGGGGGTTCCACCGATAAAGCATTGTCAGGCCGATGCCTATGGTATTGACTTTAAAACACATGTGTCATGTTAATTTTTTTAAGTTAATATCATAAATTAATAAATTACTAAAGTGTCAAGTTCAACCATTGGATGAACATTTGATGTATGGTTGTAGTTACATTCTGTAATGAAATGAACAGAGCGATGGGCTTCCCAACTTAAACCTCCGGAATTACCCTATATCCGTTAGATTCAGAAAGATCAACAGTTAAGATTATGACAATAGCAAACAATCAATATGAAAATTTTATGACAGTTTGGTCATTTAAATGCCTATCAAAAAAATTGTTTAATTTACGAATTTTTATATAAAATCTTTTATAAATGGATTATCTTGAAAAATTAGAAAACAATGATAATTATTAGTGATAAATATAAAAATCTACTGTTATAATTAACAATTAACAAAAGTTTCTAAAATCGTATTAAAAATAAATCTTGTTAAATATATTCTAAAAATTAAAAATAATTATGTTTTATTTTGAAAAGATTCTAAATTAATATATATTTTTATAATAATATTATAAATCATATATATTAATATAAAAAATGATAGCTATTATAAAAAAGTCAAAAGTTTCTAAATTCATATTAAAAATATTCAAAAAAGTTATGTTCTATTTTCTTTTTATAATAAAAATTATAAAATGATATATATTATAAATTAAAATACTATATAATATTTTTTTACAGTTTAATAAAAATATAGCAAGTCAAACTATACGGTCTAATAAATTTTATAGCTATAATATACGGTCTAAAATTGAAAAAACGGTCAAAATATTTAATAGACCATCAAATTCCGTAATGACATGCACAGAGCTATGGGCTTCCCAACTTAAACCTTTGGAATCACCCTATAACTGTTAGATTTAAAAAGATCAACGGTGAAGAATTTGCAACTTGTAGACCTAAGACGTGTCATTCACTTTAATGTTCCAATTTCGAGAAACAAAGTATTTAAAGCACTTTGTACTACTAAGTGTCAACTCACTGTCAAGTGATTAATGTTTATTTTAAAAGTTAATATCATTAACTACTCAAGTTTCAACCGTTGGATAAACATTTGATGTATGGTTGTAGTTGCATTCCGTAATGACATGCAAAGAGCGATGGGCTTCCCAACTTAAACCTCTGGAATCACCCTATAACCGTTAGATTTAAAAAGATCAACGGTGAAGAATTTGCAACTTGTAGTCTTGTAGACCTAACTCCTAAGTCCTAAGACGTGGCATTCACTTTTACGTTCCAATTATGAGAAAAAAAACATTTAAAGCACTTTGCACTTTGAAATTGTACAGTGATTTTTAAAGTCTTCAATCTTCAGATTGCTCATTGCAGTGCACCACCCTATTTTCGATTCCATAGTTCCACTTCCAACAACGCCATTCTAGTTTTCAAGCGTTGGGACTCATAATCTGGGTAAGTGAAAGAATTCCTACGGCTACATTTCAACTTTCATCGTTTGACATTTCTTAAAATCTTATTTTGTCAAAGTTTGAAGTTTGGTTTTAGACTTTAGAGACTCAAGAATTCATTAAAATTAAGGAGGACTAATAGGTATTACTTATTAGGGAGTTCAAATTACACAACTTCACATTTGTACAAGCATGTCTACCATCAATACCACTACAACAATGTCCAATAAAAAAATGCATTATGCAGAATTGCTTAAAACCCCAGGTTTCACTGATGGGTACCATGATATTTATGATCCTGAAATCTATGGTAGGCGTACCTCAGAACTTAGATTTCCATCTCAGAATAAGGTTGCAAAGCAAACAGAAGTTGATAGTATCAGTGCACCGTGGTTAACTGGATTATTGCACATGATGTTACATGAAGTTTTCCCTTGCCCAGAATTTATCATGGTCTGTGCTGAAAATTATGATGACAAGAAAAGAGCAATTGTTAATAAAGATAACCAAGAAGAATTGTTATCCATTAATGCAGAAGAACTTGGAAAAGTGTTGGGGTTTACAACCGAAGAATTTGGAAACCACCACATTGACCTAGAAAAGCTTGCTAGTGATTATGAAGTAGTGGAAGAAAGGATGAAAAATGATTTCTTAAATAAAATAGTTAAGGATAGAAACAAATTGAAAGGTGATCATAAGCCTCCTTATAATTTGGATTTTTTTAAACCATGGGTTCGGGATACTATTTCCATGCTTGCATTTTTCCTCGGTCTGGATAGCAATTTGGAAGTGGGTGCAAGCCTCCTTGAAATGGTATATAATATCCATTATACTAAAGAACATGTCAAATATAATTATACACAACACATTGTAGAATCCATGCATAAACAATTTTTAATGATTAAAGCAAGTTCCACGAAGAAATTTAGGTTCACAACCTACTTGTGCTATCTTTTTCTATTCAAATTTAGAGGAATGTTTCAGACCAACGAGCTTCAGATTCAGCCCTACAGTAATGCAAAGGAAAAAAAAATGGCTCTAGTATATGAATGGACCAATGAGATAAGGATACATGATTCTCGAAGGAACTACAGTCATTTTGTAGACTACTTTTTGGCTCCATTGCATCAAGTAATTACAAATAATCCAATGCTTAGATTGCCTATGTCATGTAGAAACTGCATGCAACTAGGAAAAGAAATACAATTGACTGATTGGTACTTAATGGAAGAATATACTGTGCTAAGATTTTATGGATCGGGAGTACAACCATACAAACTTCCAATACATGTGACAAAAAGGGTTTTTGCATTGGAATATGTAAGGCAGGTGCAGAGTGCTGATGAACTACACTTTCTCAGTCAACAAAAGAAGACCTTATTTCCTTCTTTACCTTTTTCATGTGGAGGGTTCACATTCGAGAGAAAAGCATTTAGTGTGGCACATAATCTTTTGAATTTTTTTGAATTTGATTCTATCTGTCACTGGCAGTATGATCCATGTGACATCATTAAATCAATGATTGTGGCCAATAGGAATGTTGTAAATAGAATTCAACATCAAAGTAAACCCTTGCTTGAAAACTTGAGAAACAAGGATTCTTGGGATGAGGTCAAAATAGCAATGGAGAAAAGTGTTGTTGAGAATGGTATTTCTTTTGAACAATTGTCTGCAGAAATTATGGCATTGCACCAAAAGACAATCAAGACATAGAAAAAAATTTATGTAAAAAGTGATAAACCATCTAGTAGAGTAAAAATTCCAGGTTCTCTAGAGATGGAACTTATAGATAAAAAATGGTCACGATCAAAAATTACTGCCTTTTGGTCTATGAGGAAGGACCTAGGTGATCCAAGAGCTCTTGAAGAGTATGATAATAACGAAGAAGATGAAGAATTTAGCAAATTGTGGAATATAGAGCATGGGCATCCTGATGGAAGTGATGAATCTGATGATGATATTGATATGGAAGAAGAAGAACAAAGCCATGCCAATTACAAACCTGGTTTAAGTGAGGCCGCAAAAGTAGAATATGCTTCAACATATACTTCAGGAGCAACCATACTTGAAAAAATTGGTTATGAAGGTGGTCCTTTGGGGTCCAAAGGACAAGGCGGAGGCCCTTGGACAATACAAAGTGTTGAGCATAGAAAAACAGTTGATAAATCTAGCCTTGGGATTGGAGATGAAAAAGTAGACCTAGGGGATACAAGATAAAATCAATTTTTTAGAGCTTCTAGTCCTCATCCTCATGGTCAGATACAATCACAACTAGGACATGCCCTTGGTGGATAGCTTAGTGCAACTGGGAGTGCCATTGGTGGCGATGGTATGGGTAGTAGTACTAGTAGTGGTCAACATGTGCAACAATGACAAATTACACACAATAGTAAGAGGAAAACAAAAAAAGATACCACAGAAACACCAGGTGATCAAGGCAATCAAAAGAGGCAAAGGATTTTTACAGGTCAAAGTCACACTATCGGTGGATCCACCAGTACCACAAAGGAGTTATTTCCTGGCACTCTCCCAATTCCAATTAGTGTGGGTGTGACATCATTAGCAACTGCAAGTACTCCTATTCCTTCGCCATTCAAGCATTCCATTGTTCCTGCCTCCCCAGGTTATGATTTCATTGAAGAGTTTAAAAAGAAATCAGACTTGAATAAAAAAGAAAAGAAGCAACTGATGGAGAGTGCATCTGTTGTAACTTCAGAGACTACAACAACCATGGTATTACCCACATTTGACACAAATAAAGAAATCATGGAGTACACAATTTTTGTTCCCACAGTTCAAAACAAACCAACAAATCAGATGGATTGATCTAAATACCAGGTAACCAATTTTCAATTGGATTTTTTTGGCCTGAAAAATACTGACAAAATTAATGTATCAAAGAAGAACAATGAATTGGTGTACACATCATTGCTAAAGCAAGATAGAGAGAAGAAAAGGTTGCAGACCCAAATAGAAAAGTTACAGGCAGACCTAGCAAGTGAGAAAGCAAACAAGAAAGCAGCAGATAACAAGAGCAATGAATTAGAAAAAAGAATAATAAAATCTGCCTCTACATCAACAAGCAAAGAGGATAAATCAAATGAGAGAGAAGTGAATGACCTGAAGCGAAGGCTAGATGAGAGCAACAAGAAATATGATGAGGAAAAATCCACTTCCGAAAAATTAAGAGTAAGCATTGCGAATGGAAATGTACAGGGGGAACCAAAATTGGAGAAACAGAGAAAAACAATTGAAAGATTGGAGAAAGAGCTGACGGAAGCAAAAGAAAAAATTAAGTCTTCTCAAAATAAGTTATCTGCATTTTGTAGAGATACGGTGAGACATATGAAACAAAATATTTGGGATGAAATAATGCAGAGGTTTGATCATTTGTGTGACATGTTTCAATTGATTGATGCTATCAGACAACATTATAACAAGCTCAACAAATATTTAGTGGACAACAAAAAGGTGTTGGAATTAGAGAAATCTGTAAATGAAGTTCTACAAACAGTCTACAAAGCCAGTGACAATGATCTGAAATCAAAAGGGATTACTAATCGGATTGAAACCTCAATGAAGTTGTCATCTACCATTGAAAAGTGTTCGAGAATGTCTGGAACAAAGGAATATTTGCATTTGGTTGTAGACAAGATGAAGGTGGTGGATGAAAAGGTAAGGAACTTCACAGAGCTTGGTTTTCCAGAGGCTTTTGACACAAATGAGCGATTCATTGGAAAGGATGGTTTCAGAAAGAAGATGGAAGGTGCAAGGAAGATTGATTTGGACCAATTTCCTCAAAACCCAAATGTGAACTATTTGGATTCCATTAGAACACTGATAACCTTGAATGAAAAATTGACTGAAGAATTCAAGACAAGTTCCATTTCCAATTACAATCAAGAAATGTTAACAAAACTTCAAGTCAAACAAATTCAGTTAGAGCAAATGGCAATTCCACCACCCGAAGAGTGGAAGTTGCTAGAAAAGTTGATACAGTGACTTGATTTATTATTTTCAATATTTGATAATATGAGTTTCAAAGTTCCAACTCAGCTCTGTGTAGACTTGTCTTTGGGCATTGGCAAGATTTTGCATTGCCAATGCTAATATGTACTCCTTCATGTGAAACTCAATTAAAAAGCTCAAATTCAGACTTCAGTAATGTGATGATGTTCAATTATCTGGATTCTGTATTATTTATTTTATCATTTGAACTAGTGATGAACTGTTAGCTCATTATATTTACTTCTTGGTAGAGCTAAATCTTATAAGTTATGGATATTGAACTATTAGATTTTGTTATGTTTTGACTAAAAATCGTGATCAGTATCCACCAACTTACACCTCACCCACATCCCACATACTACAAAAATACATTACATTTGATTTTATGATTAAAACAAATTATTGCAGGGATTTGTGTGACAAGATCCATTTTGTGGCCCACATTACTACTTCATCAATGATCGTTTCCATAAATAAATCTAAAACCCCATGGTCACAGCCCCTATTCCTGAAGAATTCAAATTCAATGTATTGACAAATTGAATAACATAAACAGCCACTTTGGAGACAGCCAAATAAGTTAATAACTTATAAGCATATGAATCCACAACAGTTGAACACTCGAAAGAAAATCAGTAAATATGTGTAACCTTCTCCATTGTATTGATCTTCAAAGTTCAAATGATATGCATTATAAAAATAGTTTATGATATGAGATGGATGGGCGAATTGGTGCAATATATTATCTATCTTCTTACTATTTTCTACTCTAAAGTCTAATTAAAAATGATGTGATGATCCATTGATCTCCTATTGGGGTCTTGATCTCTCTTATATATGAGAGGCAACAAGCTACAAACCCCTTGCAAAAATTCATGATGTTTTGACAACTAAACATAACTCAAATTATAAATAAAACAATGTCGCAAATGAATGCACCGATCCGTTAATCTCCAAGCAGAAGCCCGTGACCACTGACCACCTAAGATCTGTTCAAGGCTTCTACTCCATGATAGGGTGCTCATCAATGCATCATGTTGTCAGTTGGCCTTCTTCCTCTGAAATTGATGGTTGTCCTGTTGGATCTGATTCTAACAAATCTATAGTTTGGTTAATAAACATATTGACTACAAAGAGGTGATGGATGTACTCCTGGTCAACATAGGTGTCCACGTTAGAGATCGCCTCTTTCATATCATATTCCAGATACATTATTTTTTTGAGTTGCTTATGACTGTTTTGTAAAACCATAACCTCGTCATTTATTTCTTGCAACGCAACAGTCAGAAGCCCATCAAGCTCTTCCTTCCAATCATCAAATTCTCGCGGGTCTCTAATGCCAAAATGAAGTATCGAGAGTGGGACTAAATCAAAGCACTCGAAATCTTCCCTAAGCTTGTTATGATATCCGTTATGTGATTCTACCAACTTGTTATATGTCAGCAATATTTGTCCTTTCATGGCATTCTTATCTACGAGCTCCTTTTTTTCTCCATCATTCTAGGCTACAATCGTTCATTCTCCACCAATGCAATGTGTGTCTGATTGAATACTTCCCAATATTCAATAGCACATTTCATCATTTTATTGAACCTTTCTTTTATCATTTCAGATATAGTGTTATATTTGATGGTTTTCACTTCTTTCTCCAATTCTTTGCATTTCCCCTAGGATTTCAGATGGCAATTCTTCCAGTAGGCTGCATCAGCCAATGCATCAAGCACTCTCTTATATTTTTCAAGCCATGGGGAGTACAACTCTAATGTGGAGGAGGAAGATGTTTTTTCTCACTGATTTGCTAGCTCCTTCTTCAGTTTGTCATTTTCCTTAATCAGTTTATCGATCTGTGCTTTGGTAAATTTTGCCACATTTATGTTCAATTTTGTTGTCTCCATAGGGTTGGTATCCACTACTCATTGAACCAAGAGATGACCAGACACTTGGTTCAGATTACTAATTATAGCAGGTCTTTTATCATGGGGATACAGTGACCAAATAAGCAAGGTGGCTTCGTCTAGGTTGTACCTAGATCCTGAATACATTTTGTCACTTACTTCTTCTGTTATGTTCATTGTTGTATCCCCTCTTTTTCTAAAGCTATCAAATACAATTGAAGAGCTAATATCCCACCTTGGCAGGAGCAACACTCTAGCTTCTTGAAGCAATTCCCTACCTCTTTCAGGAGTGATGGACTCCATTTCCTTTTCTACCTCCCTTTTCAATTCCTCCAGAGCGGTTGCCTCATGTTCAAGAGTGATATCCTGTATCTGTTGTCTCATTTTTCTACCTTTATATTCATAAACAAATGATTTAAATTTGGAAGATTTAACAAAATCACAATTAGAAATAAACTGTTGTCCAGCCATGACCCTCACATCATCTGATAGTTCATTTGATGCCTCAAATCTTACAATATTTTGCTCTTGAGGGGGATCGTACTATGCAATCACAAGAGCACTGATTTGTTTGACCTGCTCACCCTCTTCATCACTCTACTCTTCTTCACTTATATCAGTATCTAGAGAAAAACATACCTCAGAAGTAGGCTGTGAAGGTATGTAATCCAAGGGCTCTATGTCTTCAGCTTGTACTCCTGAATAGGTTGCATGAGGTGCATCAAAAACAACTGGGGGAACATCCTTTACCAGTTCATTGACATGAGCGATGAGTTGCTCAATTCTTGTTAAAGGATCCTATATCTCACCAAATGCCTTTGAATAAGATGGGACATTTTTCCTCTTCCATTCCTCTGCAAGCATAATCTTGTTATAGGCGGCCATTCTTTCCTTGGTGGAATCCTCATCATGGTTTCTTATGACATCTTCGATTGAGAACAAATGTTCATAACCTGATAGCCCCTGCGATAATCTCGCCTTGTGAATAAACCCTTCTGCATCAAATTGTTTCCTTACATCACCTAGAGGTAGGTTGTACTGTGCTAATTTACCATCAATTTCTCCATATCCTTCATTGGCAACCACTGTAAAGTCTCCAAAACATAAGGTGCTGGGCATAATTGATTGTTTGCTATGTCCTTTGTGGTGTTTGGAATCAGATTTTCTCAATTGCCTCACAATTTCTAAAAAAGAAATTCGGTCAGGAACTACTCGTGGCATCAAGTGTGGAGCCCCTTCAAACCCATAAACCTTTATCACTATACAATCAGGGAAAGCATACCAATCTCCCCAGTTATGATTCACTTTATTTCTCTGGTCATTTTCCTTTGGTCTTAGAAATCTTTGTACTTATGGGGATAGGTTATAGTTGCACGGATACCCCAACAACTTCATCAATGGTTTTACAAAAAATTCTTCAAAATAAAGGTAATGAGACCTACCAAATCGGTTGTCCCACAATGAAGTCCACATTTGTACAGGTTTAAAATCTCCATTTTCATTTGTATCTTTTATCCTTAATTCTTCACTCCAGACCCCTCTGACTTGTCCCTCGTACAATAGCAAATGCATAAGCAAAGAATAGTGTTCAAAATTAATATTATCACTATTATTTTTAATCTTTTTGAGCCCTCGATGTAGGGCATTGGCCAAGTAGCTAGCATAATCAAATGGCCTGGCATCCTTGCTATGTATTTCTACAACTAAGACCATTGGGGCAATCGAAATGAGAGGCAAAACCTCTACTCCCAAAAGCTGACCAGCTGAATAATAGGTGTATCGGAAATACTCTTCAAGCAAATCTTCATGGAAAGGAGGGTTTTCACTGCTAGAGAACCTCCTGAGTTGGCCTCCTTCATCCTTGGGCCTATGCAAAGGTAATTTCCATCTCTTATAGCTGGTATCCATGTGGCGATACTCTATCAAGAGATCTTTGAGAGTGAATGATAAATTCAGTGAACACTCTAACTGAAAGACATTAGAAATGAGATCCCTAGAAATAACAAGCATGTCACCCCCGCCATGTGACTGAATAGTTCTTTTCTTGGGGTCATATCTAATAGCAAGAGCTTTAATTAGCTCTGCGTTCACAAACACATTGGGCACCACAAGTCTTCCTAGGTTCAACCTCCATGGATTGCAGACTGGTTGGAACCTAAATTGTTTTCTGTAATGGTACATGAAGAGGTCGTGCCCTTGTTGTGGTGTCCAAATATCCCCTAAGCCCTTATGTTTGTCCCATAATCGATCCATGGAAGGATTCATTTGAGCACTCCTCTTGGGTCTTGGCCCCGACCCAATACATTGATCTATCAGGTCTTCGTTTAGGAGTCTCTTAGGCTTTTCGGTTTTCTGTTTTTTAGCTTTAGGTTTGTCTATACTCTCTTCCATTATTTAAATCTTAAGCTTTTGAGTAAAATAGCTTCTCAGCTGGGTTTGAAAGTGAAGTACTCACGTGAGTCTTGTCGAGTCGCCTCCACAGTCCATCGGTCTTTTCTGCATCATAATTCCAAGTTTTTGCCTTTCTACTTCTACCCTAAGCGAAATCTTCCACGATTTTGTAACAACTATGCGATCAAATTGTGATATAATTCACTTCAATTCTGGTTCATAAATGCACCGCAGCCTGATGCCGAGATGTCATATTAGTCTTTCACCGATAGCCACCCTCTCCACCGATGGACACCTATCCTTCGTTCTATCGGTGGGATGCTAGATAATGTTTCCCCGATGCACCATAGTTCCCCCGATATACTTTATGCATTCGATAATTCATGCCCATGGCCATGGGCCATGGTTATAATTCATGGTTACTTTTGTTGATAGTTGTTAATTTAAATATGTTTGGATTAAAATTACAAACTAAGATATGTATGCTTAAATAGTTTTTTATATATATTATTAATTAATATATATATAAATAGTAGAAATAGCTTTCTATATATATTATTAGTTTTTCATATATTTTATTAATTAATATTATAATAAACAATGTTAAGTATTGATAACTTTCAACATTCTCTATATATATTATTAATTAATATATGTATACTAGTATTTATGGATGCAATGTGAATGTAGGCTATAATATGGATCTTGTCACACAAATTTCGACAATTTGCATTGTTCATAAAATCAAAGTGTGGTATATTTTTGTGATTACTGATAAAATAAGATAATTCATGCCCATGGTCATAAATTATAATTCATGGTTACTTTTGTTGACAACTTGACTCTATCAGTATATTGGGAGAGCACCTTAGGAGTCAGCCCAATAGAGTATTGTTACACCGATACTAGGTTGTGAGCTATTTTTATCGGGCCATCGACGGGATTGTGAATGGGTCCGCCGATGAAGCATTGTTAGGCCGATGCCGATGGTATTGAATCTTATATAATTTATAAAATATCATCAACTACGTTACTACAGTTTGACTTTGGCATATGTATTATGATTCATGAAGTGCAATATAATATAAAATATCATGGACACTTGGACTGCAATATAAAATAAAATATTTTGAACTTGAAGTGCAATGATACACAATTTATTTGAATACAATATACAAAATCATCAACTACAGTTTGGAATATGATTCAAGCTGACATGCAGTGCTTGAGTGCAATATAAAATAAGATATCATGAACATGAAGTGCAATGATTCACAATTTCAATGTTCATTGAATACAATATAAAATATCATCAGAAAGCAACTACAGTTTGGACTTTCGAACAATGGAAACTGATTCATGAAGTGCAGAAAAAATACCTAAAACCTGCTAATTATCTCCCATTTCCCAAACAGAGTCAAGGTCCTCAAACTGATCCTCATCTTCAAATAAAGTAAAAGAGTCATCTTGATTCTAAGACTACTCTGCAGTTTCTTCAGCCTGTGTCTCAAATTCAACATTCATTGTTTGATTTGTGTCAATTTCAATATCATTGTCATCTGTCCCAGGCCCGGTCCCACTGCCACTACCACTAGTACCAGCGGCTGTTGGAATTGGAGAGCATGTGTTGCACAACCCGGTCCCTCTTCTTTCACATGTGGACCTCCAGATTGCGAGTGCCCTTTCAAAAGGAAATTTTTTGACATTATACGTAGTTCCTTTCATCCTCAAACAATTTTCCAAATTCTTGTCCAACTTGTTTCTTAACTTTGATTTCAAAAACCCCAATGTACTGAAAACTCTCTCATCCTCCACCGACCCCAATATCATTGTTTGACATAAATCAGCAAGTTTGAAATATTCTGACATCGAACCACGCAATATTTCACTCTGACCTAAACTTGTCCAAACCTTTTTTATTGATCTCGGCTCAAAGGCCTTCTCCTTGCCCATGGATTTATACTGCTCCCTCATAGCTGTTGCAAAAATTCGAGATTGCTTTCTAAGATTTTTTTCATCTAAAATTCCTTCTATTATTTGTTCATTGTATGTTACCTTTTCTGAAAACTGTTCGATCAAGATTTTTACTTGATCATGAAAATATTTTGGGTTATCTCGGTTTACCCAAAATTGAGGATACACGATACCCATGGCTTCAAGTATTTCATGTCGAGGGAATCTTTCACGAATCTCTGAGGAAAGAGAGTTTGCAATTTCCTTCAAATTATCACTAACAGATTTAACAATGCCGTTAAAATCTTCCTCGTTAACAGGTACTTCTTTTCTAGAGTGCCTGTCAGTGCCTGTCTTATAATGGTACATTGGCATCTCATGTCCACGTACACAAATACATAAGTGCCCACTTGCATTAAACTGTAAATAATTATCAGGATTATTCAAATCAGTAATTTTCCGCCACATCAAATAATTTGCGCCTTCTTGTGTTAGATCTAGATATAGATGATCGAGGGCCAAGCATGTAAGTTTACGTAGATTGGCATATTCATAAATATACATAGTTCTGTCTTGGGATTTCTTCACAAGATTGTTCATCTCATCCAGCATGGGGAGAAGACTAGCTAAAGTCAAGAGTGTCTCTATATTGCTTAACCTATGTAAGAGGTCAGGAGCTTTGTCTACTGTGTTGCGATGCTCGTACATCACTCCAATCAAGGATTGATATTCTGAAAGAACTCGTTGCGCTGGTCCATGGAGGGAGATCCATCTGGTATCGACATCCTTGAGAAGCTTGTTTCCAGGTGTTATTCCCTCAGAAAAATGTTGAAATTCAAGGAAACCTTTGGGACTTCAGCAGAAGTATGCGTAGATCTCGCGAACTAGATTTTCAACTTTTCATAGTGTAGGAAACTTGCTTACAATTTTGAATGCTAAATTCATTATGTGGGCCATGCAGTGAATGCCAAGCATGTATGGTGCACAAGTAGTTTGTAACTTTGTGCAAAGACCGCTCCTTTGACCTTGCATCACTACAGCTCCATCAGCTCCTACACACACCAACTTTTTGGCTATTGTCAACTCATCCATACTTGCAATTTCATTCAAAGATTTCTTGACTAGTTCAAATAGATTTTGCGATGTTGAACTGTCCTTCATTTTACGAACACAAAGAAGATGAGCTTGGCGAAAATGTTGTTCTATAGTATACGAATGCATAGAAACCCAAGAAGTATTGTCTACCGCAATAACTTCATCTAAAGATAATGCAATGAAATTTGACTCTTTTAATTTCTCCTTTAAATCTTGCTTTTCCACTGCAGCAAGATAGTTCGCCCATTCCCATCCAGCGTTTACTGACCAATGTGAGAAGGGAAAGTGGGGAACACTCAAATAAGATAATAAATCAAAATATTCTGGGTAGTCGGTCATAGGACGCCCCCTGGACAAAATATGAAAAACAATAGTCATTTGAACAGTTTTTGATAGATTTGCTGCTGCCATGGCTTTTCCAAAATGAGCCTCAAGTGTACCTTCACATTTTTTAATCTTCAACATTCTGTGGTTATGCTCTCCATAATTTGTGGCATACTTAACATGAAGACATTCTTCCTTTGATTTCCATCATACGACTGATTTTTCCTTTCCCTCTACGATTTGTTTTTTGTAAACTTTGCCGATATGCTTTTCTATAGTGTCAAGCTTTAGCTGCATCGTCTTGTCTCTTCCACATTTCCAACTACAAATCTTACATCTGACCTCTGTTGCCCTTTCAATATCGTTTCCGTTTGATACCCCCACTGGTTCAAGGAATGGGTACTTCGACAACCAACCAATTTGAAAATTCCTTGTCATTTCCCACTCACGCCCCGATTTTGTTTTGCCTTTTCTTTTTTTGCTACCAACATCATCCTCATCCAAGTCGATTATCTCATTCTGGCTATCCAGGGTATCCCTTGGAACATCTTCTGCAGTATTGCCATCCTCATTTGATACATTTTGATTTAACACAATGACAATCTCACCTTGACCTTCCTGTGGCAGAAGAGTTGATGATGTATCTCCATCTTCAATAATATTTGGTGGAAGAGTTGATGGTGTAGCTCCACCTTAATCTGATGGATTAGAAGCTTTGCCAATTCCAAAGTAAGACTATATGGTACCTCCCTGTTTTGGGCGTTTTGATGGCCTCCCAGTCTCTTCATTACTCGCCTGCTCAGGAGTCTTACCCTTGCTGCTCGACATATTGATCTCACTTCGAATAAAAGCTGGAAAAAAATGTCTTCTTATTTAAGAAGGACAGACCGACAGAGAATATAGATCCCATTCCCTACTTAAAATTATGTTTAAGACTGAAGCAAGAATGGAAAACAGATAAAGAAATCATTTATTATAATTAATAGTCTAATAACTAATAACAGTATGAAGAAATAATCACTCACCTTTGAGTCTACGTTTCCGGCTTTCGCTGACTTCTGAATTGAGAAGTAGAACCTCAGAACCGAACAAAATGTGTAAGAACAAATAACAGTTTCAATTGTATTTATATCAATCCATATTTGGCAAATTCCGCGGGATTTTGAAATGGTATGTTAAAAATTTGGCGAATCACGCGTGCTTATACAATGATACCTTGAAATTTTCAAGGCAAAATAGGTCCTCATAAGCAACTATTTATAAATTTAATTGGCGAAATGGGTCTTCGCAAGCAACTATTTGTAAATTTTAATTGGCGAAATGGGTCTTCATATAATGTTGTTTTAATAGTATTGGCGAATATGTAGGTGACTTTGACATGCTCCCCGGGATTCCAGGCAAAAATATTGATCGGTGCATTGGAAAAGCGTAGTTTGTTATGGCAAATTTATTGCCTAAACATGCCTCGTAAAAAAAAACTGTTGGTGAATGGACATGCATTGGACCGATAGTCCTTGAATTCCTGGCTATTTGAATACCCTGTAGATACGGTAGATTTGCCTAATTCGAATTGCCAAATTCCTAGAATTCGCCAATTGGTGAAGATTTGCCACTAAAGTTATCCCTGCTCCAAGGTTTGCCTCTTGAATATAAGGAAACTCATCTTGTTGAATTGTTGGGTAATCAATTGGGCATTTTCATTCATCAGTATTTGTAGTTCTTTAAAAATCCCTCAATGCCAATTAGGGTTTGTATTCTTTTTTATGTTTCTAAACCTTTCCCGTCAGTATTGAATATCAAGACTAAGCATGGACTTTGGAAATGGTCTCTTATCTTTGAGGATCTGCTTTTAATCTGTTTTAAATTTCATTGCCCTATTCATCCAAGTTATGATTATGAGGTAGACTTGGATATAGGTGCCTGTTCCTCACTTCAACATCCTTCCCCGCAAGGTAAAGATTTTGATCTTACTGTTACTCCTGTTAAGAATCTTGTTCAGTTAGATTCTAATTTGTCTAATTATATTAAGCATTTTGTTTAGTCTGTTGATCATCCAAAAATGAGCAAGGAATTGGTCATCTTTGATAAGGAGGATTTTAATCAGGATTTGATTCTTCATACAACTTCTAAGACTTCATTGGTCAATTATACTCAATCAAGGGATTTAGTTGTGCCCTTTTTTGTTTATTGTTCTGATGTGCTTGATTTTATAGTTGAAAAGGTTATTCCTAATCCTTTTTATCTTAACATGTCCCCTTCAAAGGATCATTCCTCGAGTCTTCAAATGCACAGGTTGGTTAAAATTTCACTAGCACCCTTGTAGGAAATGAGATTTCTTTCTCCACAATTCAGGTTTCAAAATAGTCTCAGTTTACTTGTGCCAGATGTCTAGTTTGATTTAGCTCATCACTTAAATAGTTGTGCTTCTATGCTAACACTGGGTTCTAAAGTTTCATATTTTGAAAATAAATTTGAGGATGGATTAATTCCATGGATTTTCAATCTATGTTGGAAGAGGGAAATTTAGAAGGCTTAGCAAATCATATAACTTCCATAGTAGGTTCAAAAATTAATTGATGAAATTGTAGAGTTAGTTGAAAAGGAGTTTCAAGGAACTGAAATTCTAGAGTTTTTGTCTACAAATTTTGTGCTAAAAGATTCCTTTGTTGTTGACAAAAACCTAGTTACATTGTTCTCTAATGTTGTTAACACAAGACTGGAAGATGGTCAGGGTGTTGAGGATTTTGATTTATCTACGACTTTATCCATTGTTTAGTCACCAATTATTTCTCCTTCATCTCCAAAATCACCTGGTAAGAGAGGTCGCAAATCAAATGTTGTTAAGCTCCAAGAGGAGATAGCATCGAGTAAACAATCCACTTTGTATGGGAATATCAAGAAAAGATTGAGGAGAGCCTATTGCTCTCTGAGCACTAAATGAAAATAATTTCTTGGAATGTTAGGGGCTTAAATGCCCCTAACAAAAGAGCTCAAATCAAACAACAAATTGATTCTAGTGGGGCTGATATTGTTCTTCTTCAAGAAACTAAGTTTTCTCTGGAAAGTTTTAATTCAATCATTTCAAGGTGGTCTAAGTGAAAAGTGTGTCACTCAATTGCACAGGGGGCCTCTGGTGGTTTAATAACATTATGGAAATCAAAGTCAATTATTTTGGATCCTATCTCAAGTGAAACAAATTGTCAATTACTAAAGGTAACTCATTTCAACTTGCAATTCTTACTGTTCAATGTTTATGCTCCCAATTCTACTATTGGTAAGAAGTTGGCGTGGGTTGAGTTTTCAAAAACAATTGAAAAGTATAGTGATGAAAGGGTAATTTTAGCTGGGGACTTCAATGCTTTGTTATCTATAGAGGAAAAGCAAGGAGGTATTATTCCTCCTCCTAAAACAATTGAATATTTTAGTAACTTTGTTCAGGATAATGCTCTTATTAACATTCTACCTGCGAATGGTAAGTTCACATGGACAAATAAGAGGAGGGATTTTTGTCAGATATAAGAGCGGCTTGATAGGTTTCTTATTACTCCCTCTTGGGTATCTGAGAATTATGGTATGCAATCTTTAATTTTACCTTTGCATGGATCTGATCATTTTCCAATTTCCATAGATTTTCATCTTAAGCAAATCACATCCTGTAGTAAATCTTCTTTCAAATTTGAAAGGATGTGGTTCCATCATCCACAATTTTTAGATCTATTAAATGGTTGTTGATGTCCCCCTTGGTGGAAGGTACTTTAATTTACAAATTCTGTATGAAATTAAAATTCCTTAAAGACAGAATTAAACACTAGAATTTTTCTATTTTTAAAAATGTATTTCAATCCAAGGCTGAAGTTTTCAAGAAGCTTGAGAAAATTAATGCACAAATGATTTCCAATGGGTTAAGTCTCGATCTTTATGACCAACAATCACATTTTCAAGTTGAATGGGAAGAATTGGTTGTTCGTGAAGAAATATATTGGAGGCTGAAGTCTCGAGAGTTGTGGTTAAAAGAGGGTGATAAAAATATTAAATTCTTTCACATGTCAGCACAAATAAAAAGGGCTAAAAGCTTTATTTTCATAATTCAGGAAAATGGCATAGGAAATGTGCTAACAAAAGAGACTAGCATACAAGCAAAAGGGGTTGATTTTTTTAAAGGTTTGTTATCATCTCCCACTCATCAATATTTACATGTAGGAAGGGAGAGAGAGAAGGTGTTGGAAGCAATACCAACAATTGTTTCATCAATGGACAATGATTTATTGCTCAAGCCATTAACGTTAGAAGAACTTAAGGCTGTTGTGTTTTCTATGCCCTCGGATAAAGCCCGAGGACCAGATGGTTTCACTAGTTTTTTCTTCCATGAATGTTGGGATTTCATTGTGTAGGACCTTCTTTAAGCCTTTGAAGAGTCTCGGTCATCAGGAACAATGTTAAAGCAATTCAGTGTTACTCATATAGCCCTCATTCCTAAAACATATTCTCCTAAATCTTTTTTAGAATTCTATCCAATTTCATTGTGTAATGTAATTTACAAAATCATTACAAAAGCAATTTATTTGCATTAAGCTCCTATTATTCTTAAAATAATTTCTGAAGAGCAAGGATGGTTTGTTCTTGGGAGAGAAATTGTGGAAGGAGCTCTAGTAGCTCATGAGGTATTACATTCTATAAACTCCAATGTCATCCCAACATTGATAGTTAAATTGGACATGTTGAAGGTGTATGATAGGGTGGATTGGTCCTTTCTAATGCAATTCTTATTGAAGTTTGACTTTCATCCAAAACTGTGTAAATGGATAATGTCTTGTCTAAATGGAGCGAAAAATTTAGTCCTTATCAATGGTTCACCGGCAAGGTTTTTTAGTTCAACATAGGGAGTAAGACAAGGAGATCCTTTGTCTCCTTTTCTTTTTATTATTTTGGTAGAGGCTTTGAGAAGGTTTGTGCACAAGGTTCATATTCAGGGTAATTGGAAGGGAATCCCAATTCCTTCAAATGATATTACAACAACTCATTCTCTTTTTGTTGATGACACCTTATTATTTGGAAGGGAAACAATATTGGAAGCTAAGCATATCAAATATGTACTTGATAAATATGCATCTGCTTTTGGCCAAAAAATCAATCCAACCAAATCTAATATTTTTGTTTTCAATATCTCATCATGCATAAAAGAAAATATTGTCAACATCTTAGGTTTTCAAGAGGATAAGTTGCCAAGAAAGTACTTAGGCATACCTTTATTTGCTAGAGAAAATAGGGTTTCAAACTAGAATTGCAGGTTGGAAGGGAAGATGGCTATCCATTTCTAGAAGGATTCTAATGATTAAATCAATTCTTTCTGCAATTTCAAATTATTATATGGCAGTTTTGAAAGCTCCTATTACTGTTATTGTGCTAATTGAAAAGATGATTAGAAGCTTTCTACGGAAAGTAAATATGGATGGAAAAAAAATTCCTCTAGATTATTTAGATAATCTGCGTAAAGAAAATCTAAAAGGAGGGGCTGGTGTTCACAATTTAACTACTAGAAACATTTCACTAGGTGCTAAACTAGTTTGGCATTTGCATTCTAAACCACATGCTAAATAGTGTAAAATCATGCAGAAAAAATACCTAGATTCCTCTTCATCTTAACGGACTTTTTCAATTCTTAATCCTCCACAAGGATCTGTCATATGGAACTTCTTGTTAACTTGTAGAAAAATTATTCCCAGACTCACCAAGGTTGTTATTTCCTACTCAAATGCTCTCCATATTCCTATCTAATGCAATGGACCTGTTGTAGTCTTTTGAACTGATGACATTAGTGGTAAAGGAAGCAATTGCTTTGAATTACATGGATGAGGATGAATTCCTTCAGGCCACTCAATCGTATAAGTTGATGAAAGGAAAGGCTTATATTGGAGGTCTTTTTCCAAAAAGCTATGTTAGGAAAAAAGTATCTTATAGAGATGTTTATGCAGCCATTAAAAAGGGCCTTCATAATGATGACCCATGGAAAATGTATAGGGTTCTCAACACCCGTGCCCAAATTCTTGGCCCTGCAATGGTAGAAAAATGCAAGGAAACTTATTTTGCAATTTCTTTCCTTTTGTCCCATCATATTCGTCATAGCCCAAGAGCAATTGCATTCACAAACAACATTGAAGGTTCACCAAAAAATTTTGATGTGGGAGAGGAATGGGGAAACGTTGATGTGGAAGAGGATCAAGGAAATGTTGCTTTTAACCTCTCTAACTGCAGGGATATAGCTGAGCGCAACATTGGTGCAATGGAGGAATAAAGCAACAGAGGGTTCATTAATTTTGATATGATGGAGGGTGTTGATGGAAAATGGAGCAGTGGTTTCAATCATCATTATGAGGGTTTGGATATTCCATATGTTGCAAGTTTAATGGAGGAATAATAGATTAATACAATAGTTACTACTGGTTTTTGCTTGGGTTAAAATATTCTTTGTTTATAGTATACACATAATGTGTATATTTTGATCTTGGAATTTAATGTTCCTAGCTGCTTTTAACCTCTCCAATTATAGGGATATAGCCGAGCACAACATTGGTGCAATGGAGGAACAAAGCAACAAAGGGTTCATTAATTCTGATACGATGGAGGGGGCTGATGGATAATGGAGCAGTGGTTTCAATCGTCATTATGAGGGTTTGGATATTCCAGATGCTGCAAGTTTAATGGAGGAATAATAGATGAATACAACAGTTACTATTGGTTTTTGCTTGGGTTAAAATATTCTTTTTTTATAGTATACACATAATGTGTATTTTTTGATCTTGGACTTTAATGTTCCCATCTAAATCTAGATGTTTTTTGCTATTATGGTTTATTTGCATAGAAATGTATAGCAACCAGTACTATAATTTTGGCTGATGTAATCTCCTATTTTCATCTATATAATATATTATAGGCACTAGCCTTTTGTTGAAAAAAAACACGAGAGGGAAAAATGTCCTTCTCTACTCAAAAAGGAAACATAAATGGAAAGGGAATAAAAACTTCATCTCCTAACTACTCCAACCACCAACTAACTTCCCATTTTCATCACTCATTTGTAATGGGAATTTTAAGGTGATTAAAAATATTTTAAATATGTATTTTTAAGGTTGAATAAACCCCTTACCCCTACACCTAGCACGTAAGGCCATTTTTAGATTATAAAAACTTAATCAATTCACATAAAAGCCACATAAATCTCCAAAAGGGAAATAGTATAAGGCACTTCACAAGAATGACAAAAATAAAATTTTCTCACAAATAAATGACATCACAACACATAAACCACACAAACAACATATCCATAATGTTACAACACACACAAAACATGATCTTAATTCCTCCATATGAATTAAGATCAGTAGTCATAGAAATAACACAGATGGAACTAGCTATGTGATCCTCGAATTCCATCGACAAATTTACACGCTTCACTGAAACATGGATGTTATTATATTATAATTTAAATGATAATAGCCAAAGCATCACTAACTAATTATGATATACTAACAATAACATTTCACAACAATGATCACTTTTCCAAAAATCCTTATCAATAATAGTTATCTATGAAATGACATAAAAATTGTATAATTTTATAACCCATCACAAATGCACATTTAAATCACTAAATCTTATCTCAATATTCATATACTTGCATATTCACATAATGAAATCATTTGATAATCACAATATAATTACAAATAACAATATGTACTAAAAAAATTCATCTAGTAAATATCAAATGATAACCAAAAAAAATCCATATAAGCATAAGAACATCAACTATGACTATGAAACACAACCATCATCCACAATACTCTTGTATAATGTCCAAACATAGGAAAACATGAAACATTGAGGAAGATTCATAATATCAACAAGAAACATAGATTCAACAGGAGCATAAAAGGTGGGTCTCAAAATCCTAGTGGTGTAGTTATGCCAATTATTCTTATGCTCCTCAATACCTATGAGCCTATGCTTTCACATGTGTCTAAAAATCAATGGTGTTGAGAACAACCTTCAAGGGCCTATTATAGATAAAGGGAAATGTTTTTCTTTTCTTAATAGAAATTAAGCCCTCTTGTTGATAAATTAAATGAGAAGACGTCAAAAAATGATGCAATTTACCTAGATGACAATAAAAAAAAATTAAGTCTTTATATGATGTAATGTAAATGGGATCTAATTATCTAAGGATGCCCTAATGATGTAGGGCTTGTCCTCAAATACAAGATCCTTGGTGTTCAATTTGAAGTATTTATTGGGGAAGTTGATGATAATGGTCAAACTATCTAGAAGAGTTAGCTCAAGAAAGAAAGAGAATATATTTCTATTAGGAGAACAAGGCTACAAGAACAGTCTTATTTAGAGGGCAAATTTGTGCCTAGGATCAAGTTTAGAACAAAATAATGGCTACAAAAAGAGTTGGTCCTAACAATTTAGAACTAAAATAAGGTGATGTCTAATAAGTTTTAAAGTTTAGATGAACTTCTATATAAAATAGAACAAGACCAAAAAGAAGTAAAAAATTAAAAAAGAAAAGTATACACATTTTGTCCTCGACAAATAAGTAAAATAGAATCTAATTAAAACTTTAAACTCATTTAAAAAAATTAAATATAATCAAAATTTCTTATCAACTCAAGGGGTCATAGAACAACCAATGAAAATAATGTTGTGTACATTGATTACATCACTCGTCAAAATTCAAAATCCTAAAAACATAATTATTTTAAGTTTTGATGAACTAGTTCCTCCTAATCATGACAATATAACTAAAAATAAATATTTTTAATTAACATCTTATAATCTACTTATTGTGAAATAAAAAATATCAATATCCATATATTACAATTATCTTTACCAAAGAATGTCTTCCACAAAATAAAAAGTCTCATTATTATAAATATTTTATTTGTGTTGAGTGCTTTCCCACACAAAATCTAACCACTTTTAATGTCACACCATGGGGGGTGTGGTTGAAAGCATAATTTGCATTGATATTCATCATGGAAATAAAATTTCAATTACACCTCACATTCGCCATCTTGTTATTGGCCCCAACTTTTGACTTAACAAGATATACTTGAATAGTCCTACTCATATATTCACACATGGTGCTCATTTATAATTAGTAAACCAAGTCTTAATACTATACTATAGAATAAGTTATCCTCCTCACCGTACAAACTAAGTACATAGAATTAATTACAAGACGACACAAAAATCTAAATTTGAATACCCACCTCATGCAAAAGTCCAAATGCTACAAATTACATTGATTTAGAAAGTTGTATGTCGAATCTAGTGAAATGAAATGAGAGGCCAACCATTTTATACATTGAGATTCTTCAAATTAGTTTATGATTTTTTTAAAAAAAATTGGGTTAAATTTTTATTATGGATTTTGATTTAAAAGTTTGTTATATTCTTTCGTCTTTTTGTAAGTTAAGTTGTCCATTTTCAAGTTGTTTTTATAGTTGATATTGATGTTGTCATAAGATGTACATTTCATGATGTATTGTCATTTTGTCTTTATCATTATTATTGATGTTGTGGTAAGATGTATATTTCATGATGTATTGTCATTCTGTCTTACCATTATTTTGTAAGACATGGTCTTATTTCCTATTACTTTTTTGACATTATCCACCAACTGATAATACATCTAAAATAATACAAACTAGGTAACATAACTGTCAATAATTTTTATCTTTTACTTATTTTTTATCCCCATATGACTTTTCTAAGATATATTCATTTAAAATTAAATTCTTTAATATAATATAGTTTCTTCCAACTAATTTGCATTGTTCATATAATAACCATATATTTTTTTCAATTGTATCATTAATATTTCAAAATGGTTTATATAATAATATCTTGTGTATTTATCCACTTGCCACTTATATTGAAATCCCACTTTCCCTCCTATTTCGTTTCGTGTGAGACACGTGGTAGTTTAGACGGGTCAATGGAATTTGTGTAACACGTTAAAAATATAGAAACTTATAAATTCAGTAGATAATGGTTTAGATTAATATTTTTAAAAGTGAGATAAAAAGTCCTAATCAAGCAAAGACATCAATTTGCATTTAACTTGCATGGTTAAGGACAGCTCATAAGGAATAAAATACTCCATGTTAGGCTAATAAATCATTTAAATAAGTAACTTAGATAAAGAGTTGGGTACTAAATGTGCATGGGGTTGATTTAAAAAAGAAAAATAGTAAAAATAAATGTGTATTTTGAAGTTGATGAAGAGATAATTTTATTGTGATTGTTTGAATTTTAAAGTTAAATTTAGGACAAGGAGATTGAGATGTTCGGGGTTTGTAAAAATTAAGATTGTGTATAATTTTAGGTCAATTTTGTGTTAGTTAATCTGATTTTAATATGCAAAAATGAACTTGTGAGTTACAAACTAATACTTGTCTTTATGTTTGGACTTTCAATAAAGACTAACATTATTGACAAACACCTTTGGGAGCCTATTAAAGAAGGGTCTTCTCCTTTTGACAAGTTGTTATATTCGATTCAATGATCATTTTATAAAATAAATTGATAACATGTAATGAATTGTATTAGGCATTGTCCTAATAAGGACAACTTGAAACTTGGAACAAAAATCTAAATAGATGATATAAAGACCTAGTATAACACTAATGTTTCAAAATTGGTTTAAAAAAGGTGGTGTAATTTGAATACACTAAGATAACTTAAAGCCACATAGTGAGTGACTCAATTAAATACGGATCTTTTTTTAATGGTTTCTAGATTCAATTATAGATTCTAAATCATAGATCTTAAATGATCAAATGGGTTAGATGTGATGTCCTTTTATACTTGACTATGAATATAATTTGAAATCTTTGGTGGAGGAGCTAGTATATAAAAACTAATTGAAAATGGGTTGGCTGAAACCCATCATTAGATTCGTATTTAAAGCTTTGAGGGTCAAAGATGCATGTGTGAAAATGAACTAGGTCTCATTCATAGGTACATATTTGAAACCAAGAGAGGAACAAATAATTCAAAGAGTTAATGCATGTATGATGATGGATTTAGTACTATTATATGATTAATTGTAAATTTGGGTCAAAGGGATACCAAATTAGTCAAAATCATATGCTACGATAAGTACTCAAGATAAGCATAAAAAATGCTCTTAAATGAAAAGTCAAAGCGCTGCACTTCTCACCCTTACAATTTTCCTCCACTTTGATGCGCATACAAATCTACATAAGTCAATCATACCAAAATAGAAAAAAGTAATAACAAACACAACTAGAACCATAATAACTAAAACATGATCTAGAATCCACCTATGAACTTTGTATAAACTTTGTGAATGATTAGTAATAATATGTCATCCTCGGCTCCATATGTACCTCTTAAGACATACACACAAATCAAAAGACAAATATTAGAGAAAAAACTAAGAAGGTAACATGGCAATGTAAATAGAAATGTATCAAAGTATGATAAAATGAGCATCAACCATAAGCATAAAAAACTCACACATTAAAAAAGAAAGTTTTTAAGGCATTTTCATAAAAGATCTATGGAGGGAAAGTGTATGTGAAGAAAATAAACTAGGCCAAATCTGCCAGGCGATCGATTTGGGAAATTGTGTTGGAGGAAAGACTCATGGAAAAACAACAGAAAGAACAAATATGAAAGAAGATAATTTCTTGAACAAAAGATCAAGACGGGTGGATAATCGTGGACATGGGAGATCTGGCAAAGGATTAAATGGAAGGAGCGGACTATATCCTGGTCAAAGTTGATGACTAGCTTAAAAGTGGAGATTTTGGAATGTATGCAAGAATCTACGTTCAATAAATATGGGATCTCCCCCAATGAAATAAATGGAATTCAGATTAGATTTTTGTATATGAAAAGATTGAAATGGAATGCTTTCCAAGCAGAGGATGGGAAGAATTGTCGACTTGGTAGGAGCAGGATGTGGTCAATGAACCCCCCAAAAAAATGAGACAACAATGTCAATTCCCCATAGGCTCTCATTGTGAGTAATGAACATGAATCCAAAAAAATAAGGCTTTTCAGGAATTGGAAGAGTCGGAATTTACAAAATAACCCATCTTGAAAGAAAAGTTCAATCAGGATTTCAGTTCCTTTCAGTTGCCTATGATCTTTTTGGGATAACAAATCTCAATAGAATGAAAGATTCCTTCATGGAACCTATGCTAGGATCATCCTCCCCAACAGAGATAGAGATTATCATGAAAGGTGATAATGAAAAGATCCAAACAGAGATGAGGAGAGTTAATCCTCCTTTTTCAATAGAAAGGACTTACATCCAAATGATTGGGAGTCAAGAAAGAAGACTATTGTCTTTGGGTCAAGATCATTTGCAGCCCTCCTCTTTGGATAATTGCAAAATTTTTTAGATAGATTATGAAAAGGAGAAGCCAGATTGCGGGGATCAATCAAAGGAAGGAAGAAAAAGCAACAAAGAAAAGCTTTCGATAAATAGAGATGTTGAAGGTCAAGTGAAAATCACAAGAATCCTAAGATCTACAAAGGGAAAGACCCTTCATAAAGGGAAATGAAGATCTACTCATGGAATTTTAGGGGCTTAAAAACCCCTAACAAAAAGCACTTATTTAAGCAACAATTAGAAATGTCTAAAGCAAATATTGTCATGATCCAAAAAATGAAGATGAACAACAAAAAAATTGATATAATCAAAGAAAAATTAAAGCATTGGGATGATTTATTCATCCCTATGGATGGTGCCTCTAGAGGCATAGCTTCTTTATGGCACCTTTCCTTAGTATTATTAGAAAATTTAGGAGAAACAAAACACTAGTTGCCTTGTCGGTTGGTTTTCCTTACAACTATTTTTCAATTCATTCTCATCACTGTTTATGGTCCCTAGTCCCTCCACCTACACAAAGAAAAAATAGGCATGATCTGAATTGTAACAAATATTCTCTAATTATAAGAACTTTCTAATTTTTGGGTGGAGATTTCAATGCTATCTTGGAAGATTTAGACAAGCTTAGTGAGGTACAAAAAATAATTCAATTCCAAAACGATTTTGTGAAAATGGCGGGAAATAAAAACCTCTTTGATATCCCACTTAGAAACAATCATTTTACATGGATAAATCATAGACTTGGCTTCAACAATATAGCAAAAAAGTTGGATCACTTCCTGTGGAGGGGGGATTGGAGTGCCACCTAAAAATTTGTGATTGTTTAGTGATGCATGTGTTTGGTTTTGATCATTTTCCCATCTAATTACAAATTTTAGAAGACAAAAAACTTGAACAAAGCCCTTTCAAGTTTGAAAATATGTGGATGAGAGATCCAAAATTCCTAAATAACATCAAAAATGGTGGGCAAAGGACCATCATTATGATACAAGAGTGTTTAAGCTCTTTTTAAAGTTGAAGAAGGTCAAAGAGAATTTAAAACAATGGAACAAAGAACATTTTAAGGATATCTTCGTTGAAAATAAAAGGGTTGAAATTTATTTAGAAAATTGAATGAAGATATTTTTTTGGAATGGATTAGACAAGATTTATTCAAGAAAAAGAACTAATGTGAGAGTACTTCAAAATCTTGGCAAAAGAGGAAATTTATGGCGTTAGAAATCCAAGGAATTGTGATTGAAATGCATGGATAGAAACATTGAGTTATTTCACAATGCTACCAAGGTGCAAAGAATCCAAAATAGAATAAATAAGATCAATTAAAATAATGATGCATTTTAGAAAGCCCATATGATATCAGGACAAAAGTAATATATTATTTTAACAATATTTTGAATGATTGGAATGGGTCTCATTAGCAAAATTAGGAGCAACTCCTAAGAGGTGTTCCAAATCTAGTCAAACTATATCATAACGACCTACTTACGAGAAGGAAATCAAAGAGGTGGCAATGCAACTACACCCTAACAAATCCTTTGGTCTAGATGGCTTCCCAAAAAATTTCTTTCACAAATGTTAGGACACTGTGGGTAATGGAACTTTTAAGGCCGCTAAGGAATCTAGGAGAAAAGGAAAGTTGTTGAAAGATCTAAACAACACCTTTTTAGATCTTATTCCAAAGAAGAAACATTCTTTGTCTCTAGATGATTTGAGACCCATTTAACTTTGTAATATGGTCTATAAGATCATTTCAAAAGTAGTGGCAAATATATTTAAATTGGTTCTCTCAAACATAACTATTGAGGAGCAAAGTGGTTTCATTCCTCGTAGATCAATTTTAGATGATGTTATAATTGCATAAGCAACAATACACTCTATTCAAACAATTGGTTGAAGCAGCATGCTAGTAAAACTAGACATTGTGAAGGCCTATGATTGGGTAAATTGGAAATTTGTCTTCAAATTATTGGAAGCTAAGGGTTTCAACATGACTTGGATCAATTAGATGTTCAATTTGGTTTCAACTCCCTGTTATTATGTTCTAATCAAAGGTAGCCCCCAAAGTTATTTTGGTGTCTCCTCGAAACTCTGCTAGGGAGATCCCATTTCTCCCTTTCTTTTTAATCTAATGGTGGACATGTTGGGGAGAGATATAAATAGCACAGTTAAGTATAGAAAATGGTAAGGCATATAAGTAACGAGTGAATTTCCTTCAATCTCACATCAATAATTTGTTGACAGTATAATTCTTTTTGGATCTTCCAAGTGAATGGAGGAAAAAATAATGAAAGAATTGTTATATTCTTACTCTTTGACCTCAAAAAAACTAGTAAATGCAATAAAATATTTTCTTCTTCTTTTTCACCAAGCCCCTCAAATAGGTAGAAATACTCAAAAGTTTAGAATTTAAAAAAGGGATCCCTTCCTTGCACTTATTTGTGCATACCATTAACTTTTGAACTGGGAACTATGAAACTACATGATTCCCTATTGGAAAGAAGTAACAAAAAGATTTCATCATGGAAAGAAAAATGGTTATTGTGGGTAGGGAGACTAACAATGTTAAAATCTATCATTTATATCATTCCAATCTACCTTTCGTCTTGTCTCTAACTTTATTGATGAATCAAACATTGAATCAAAAAATGAGAAAATTGTTCTAACAAGGTTCTTTAGAGACAAAAAGATTATTTTAATAGCATGGGACACATTATGTAAGTCAAAAAATAATGGCGGTGTGGGACTATGAAATTAAAGCTCTCTAAACATAGCTCTTAGAGCCAAGCTTGTATTCATCATGTACTCCAACCCAAATCTAAAATGGGTTCAAATTATGCAAAGTAAATATTTTGATAGTAAAAGAAACTCAAGAATCCTTTTGATCCAAAGCAGTTCAAGGATGTTCCAAAGGTGACAAAACTAAGAAAAACCGAAAATCCAATTTTTTGGATTTTTTTGGTATTTTCTAGGTTCTAGTAAATTGCATTTTCAGAGGTCTTGAGGCAGAATTTGGGGTTGAAACTTGTACCAGTTCCTTAAAATTGAATATTATGTTTTCAGGAACCAAGTTAGTACTCTTGGAGACCTTTCAAACAATGTAAATGGATTTGAATTATGAGCACCAAATAGAAAGTTATGATCCCGCCAAGTTGGGGTAAATAATTTCGTAGTCTTTTTGAAAATTTATATTTTTCATTATTGTATTTTATCATTTTTGAATTTCCCACCATGTGGTGACTGTTGGAATTCCATTTTCTATGTACATATTCAAGTTTTGAATGTAAATAATTTAATTTTGGAGCTGCATACATCTGTTTTCGAGTTTGTTCTATACAAAACCAATACAATACTATAGGTTGCATGCCAGGTATTGTCTCTGAGTTCCATAATTCGAATTAGTGGTATCAGAGCAGGAACACTCCTAAATGTCAGATTGCATAAGTTCAGGCTACTAAAGGTTGGGATTGAAAACATAAAACTTGTCAAAGTATCCTCCTTTGAGATGCACACGACCAAAGATGGCAGACGAGCAAGGTGATTCATCAGACCCTATAAGATAGTGGTGGAAGAAGCTTTGAAAAAACAATGAAAAGAGATGATGAATCAATTCACACGTCTCTTCCATAATTAGCAACCAAACGGGGCAGAGACACCCTTTCGTCGACACAACCCTTTCAAAGTGCAAGTAAATTTTGATATCCTAAATTGTGAAGGAATATTTGATGTTGGCATTGTTGATGACTAGTTATCAAAATTGGAACGATACTTCTCTATGAATCATTTTTCGAATGCGGAAAGAATAAATTTTTCCCTCCTCAAATTTGAGAGCCATGTGAAACAAGTGTGGGAAATCAAGGTGGGAGATAGAGAGTTACCTATTTGACAAGAATTGGAGATAGTTTTTGATAACAAATCGACATGGGGAGAATTCTTGGAGTTCATCAAAGAGGCATACTTCCTTGAGGACACTTATGAACAAAATTATATATAGTGGCAATCACTCTAAAAAAAGAAGGATCAATCTGTGCAAGATTACACTAATACTTTCTATGCCCTTTCAACAAAACTTGGTATGAAAGATTCAGAGAAGCATCGAGTTCTGAAGTATCGTAGTGGACTTCATAGGTACATTCAAACTGAGATGGATTCTTTGAGTATTGAAACATTGGTGACTTCTTTTAAGTGTGCCATAAAAATTGAAGAGAAATTCAAGCCAAAAAGGGAAGAGAGATTACTTTGCAAATAATAATAAATCGAAGGGTGAAGGTAGCTACAAATTTGCAGGAAAACAAGTGGTCAAGGAACCTCCCTCAAACTCACCAAAGAAGACATGGAGTGCTAAGAAGACACAACCAGATATAGGCATGTGGTGTGAAATACATAAGAGTGCATTCCATAATACCAAGGATTATAGAACCATCAATAATTTGATGGAAGAGACACGTGGAGAAGAAGTTGAGCCCAAATCATTACCAACAAACCCTTTTGAGCAAAAGGGTAATGAATAGATCATAGTAGCAGACCCATATACCATAGTTGCAACTGCTAAAATATTACCTCATGAAGATGAAGAACAACTATTCCATTCACAAATGTGGATTGGTGGAAAGCCTCTACACTTTATTATTGACAATGGTAGACAAAAGAATCTAATTTCTATGGAGATAGTCAAAAGATTAAATATAAAAACAACAAAACACCCACAACCATACTCCATGGGATGGGTAAGTGAAGGGTGAGATATTCAGGTAAATAGACAGTTTCGTCTATCATATTCAATAAAGCATAATCCGTTTGAGGTTTGTCTTGGGTATCAACCATTGGCACCTATGGATATAGCACTACCCATATTACAACCTACAACTCTTCCAAATGATGAGGAGACAGATAAAGCAACAAGATTCATTGATAAGATGAGACACCTACAACAACGGGTTCACAAGATTTTGGAGCACAGTAGTAAGAAGTATAAAGATAAACATGATAAACACAGAACTCCTCATCAATTTCAGATTGGTGAAAAGGTGTGGTTGCATCTTTAGAAAGAGAGATTTCAAGGACCCAATAGGAAGCTTCATCCCCTTCGCTATGGCCCATATACCATTATCAAGCAAGTTGGTGAAAATGCATTTGAGCTTGATTTGCCACCATTTTGGGTCTACATCCAGTTTTCAATGTGGAGCTATTGAAACCTTTATTTTCTGCCTTTGTTGGACATTTCAAAGGCCACATTAATTCTACAGAATTGAATCTAGAGACTACTACTCCCTTATAGCGTGATCATTTCATTGAAGTCATTGTGAAGACTTAGAAATCAACGTATCCCTCTCTACCGTGTGGTTCGAGCTGGTCAACTTTCTCACTAGGGCAAGTGGCTAACTAGGGAACATATTCAAATTCGATTTCCTCATCTATTGCAGCAAGTGAATGCAATGGGGCCCATTGACTCTCAAGGGGAGAGGAATGATCCAAAGTAGTTCGATGATGTTCTAGAGGCGACAAAACTGAGAAAACCCAAAAATCCAAATTTTAAGATTTTTTTCGATATTTTCTAGGTTCTAGTAAATTGCATTTTTAGAGGTCTTCGGAGCAAAATTTGGGGTTGAAACTTGTGTTAGTTTATTACAACTCAATATTAGGTTTTTAGGGACTGAGTTAATATTCTTGGAGGCCTTTCCAACAGTGTAAACGGATTTGAATTTTGAGCACCGAGTAGAAAGTTATGACCCCACCAAGTTGGGGTAAATAATTTTGTAGTTTTTTTTGAAAATTTGTATTTTTCATTATTATATTTTCTCATTTTTGAATTTCCCACCATGTGGTGACTATTGGAATTCCATTTGCTATGTACTTATATTCAAGTTTTGAATGTCTGCATACATCTCTTTTCGAGTTTGTTGTTGTATACAAAACCAATACAATACTGTAGGTTGGACACCAGGCATTTTCTCTGGGTTCCATGATTTAGATCACATTTCCATCCACAACCCACCTAAGGGCTCCAGTTTGTGAAATTTTATCTTATTTTGCAGAGAAATTATCACATATTACCTAACCTGGGAAGTAAGAAATGGAAAATGTTGACAAACGCAATGCCTTCCCTCGGGAAAAATGGATCAATAGGAATAAACAAAGGACCATCATAAATTCCATTAGGCATGTTAGTAAGGGGGGAAATATGGTAGGTTCAATAATAGATTTCTTTCAAGAAGATTGAGGGAAAGAATCCACCATCCCCACCATAAATTAGAGAAAGAGAATGAAGGATAATTAGTGTTAGACTTTAGCACGAGAGAAGCAAGTGCAAAGCCAATGAAATTGGAAAAATGTTTGGGAAAGGAATCTGTGTATATTTGAAAATTTAATTTGGTTTCACTACCAATGTGTTACTTATGTCACCCCATATGATACCTAGATGACACCAAAGTTGACATAATCTTAGATAATATGTCTAAGACACAAGCATTGATTATTGTCATCCACCTAGTATCCTATAAAATTGACAAAAGGCCTGCAATTCATAACAAGGTAGAAGAGGCTAGTTGGTGTTTAGTGAGCATGTGGGAGGCAACTGCACTAAGTTTTTTTAAAGGATCTATTGAAGGATGGATTGAAGAGACTCGGAAAAATTAGTAAATAGTCTACATCTTTGAGGAAGAGTATCAGAGAAAACTAATGTAGAAGGTGTCTTTACAATATTTGTATTATTCTTAAAAAAATATTGTTTATGTAGTTTAAAGAGGAAGGAGAGGCTTCAAAAATACCAATAGGATCATGTGAGGTAGGGGCCTCAAACTAACTTATAAACTACCAATATTCCCAAATAATAGTACACAAATGCATAAAAAAAGTATATCACATCAATAAAATCTTATCCCATATCAAAAGTTGTAGGTTTCCAGTGAAAACCCATTGCACATTTGAGTTTGTGAGTGCATAAAGTATTTGAGAAAATACTGATTTGTAACAAAAAAATTAATTCAATAACCTTTTCATTTTCTCCTTGTATGTAATGAACTAAGTTAGTGAACATCACCTAAAGTACAATATGCTAAAGAATTTTTTCACTAACTAGTCAAATGAGTGAATAGAATAGTCTAGGAGTGAGCAAAACCATCCAAAATAGTATATATAGGGACCATGGGAATGGTTTTGCTAATAAGGAATCTTAGAAAATAAATTCAATACATAATGCAGTGAAAGTAGACAAATGTGTCTACGAATTAGCCTTTCCATTGTAGTTTTAAAACCTAGAAACCTCAAACCCAATGGGCAAGTGGGTAGCAAGGATGAGTAGGGATAGTGGATTGTGTCTATAATATGTAGTTAAGAGAAATTGAGTGGAAATTGTAGAGAGAATAGCAAGTTGGTGTTGCAATTGGCTACATTTTATATTAGTTGTGTGTTAATTCATCACCAAAATATAGTGAAGGAAATTTTATTGGAGTCGATAGTGAAGCCCACAGCTCCCAAAAATCACTTGCAACTAAAACATCTATCGCAAACGAGAGATTGAAAAGCAATCGAGTTTCTTTGTAACCAAGAGAGTAAAGATTGATCCACACATGCATCTGATATGTTGTTTGTATTGAATAATGAATGTGAATGAATGATTACAATGAATGATCAATCCTTATAAAGGAAAAATCAAACCCTAGATGACAATTTTATTAGATTGTGACAAGTGTCTTAATCTCATGCAATGAGACAAATTGACCTATATTTAGCCCAATATAATAATAAAAAGGTAATTCTAAGTTTACCTTACTTGTGAATAGAGTAATAAGGGACCTAATAATTAATTATTTATCAAGTGATGTCCTAATTACTCCAACATCCTCCCTTAAGATCAACTAAAGGAGAAGCTAAAAATACTGATGAAGAATGCAATGATGGATGCATGGATGGGTCTCAGATACAAGGTTTGATGAGGTACCCATGTAGAAACAAATGAAATATCTCATAAATAGAGAAAAGGATAAAACCACATGGGAAAAAACTCCTTCCCAAAAGAAAAATAAATAATTGCACTAGTGAAAGAATGATAGGAGAACTCAATGTGACCCCCCGAGGATTTCTTTTGTCATGCAAGTACAATAGATTCCCTCCAATAGGAGAGATAAAATAAGGATATGAATCCCACCATAAAGAAAGAGCCCATATGCCAATGATGAACACCTAAAGACAAAACACGGTCCACTTCCTGCAAACAACATTTATCCTCATAGGAAGAAATAGACCCACTGGTGATTGGAGAATCCATTTTCAAAAGATGGAAGGATCGGGAATCCAAATCCAAATAATTTGTGCCTTTGAAAATTTCTCAAGTATCCACATGTCGGAAAGAGATTATCCCAATCTGGAAATTAATGAAGACTGATGCAGAACAAGCTACAAAGGTAATCAATATGATGAGCCAACAACAATGATGTGGTTGTTAATAAAGAGGAGATGAATGTCCTTAAATTAATCCTCCAAATATACAATATAGGACTCTACAGATAAGGATGATATGTCTGCAAGATAGGAATCTCAAGTAGCTATGTCTGAAAGATTATGAATGTCCTTTTGCACTAAATCGATAGGGTCCAAAGATTTGGCGATGCCAAGCTAATCAAGAACATTAGAAGATGGTGATGAAGTCTTTATCTGAAGAGTGGGAACATAGAGACAAGTATTTGAACCATCAGAACGTGCAAGACCTGTGATATACTCAACTCCTCTAAAGTATCGTCATCAAAGGGTATGAAATCTGCATCTGCAAGAGGAATGAGAAAATATGCAATAGGATCCTTTGGGTATGGAGAGATGTGAGGGTCTTCATGGATCTTCCAAAGTCGATTCCAAAGTGTATGGGGACAATCAATGTCCGATACAACACACATAGTGTCATGATCAACACTAGAACAAATCACTCCTATAAAATAATCATTGATAATACCCCATGCTAAGTAACTCCCTAGTGTTTCTAGTGTAGGTATGAGTCCATAAAGATAAGGCAAAAGATCAAGCCACCTGATATGTGATAGGATGTCATTTTTCCAAAACTCGTAGTTATCCTTTTCCAAGATGACCATAAAAGGATGAGCAAAAAACCCATGATACTTCTTCAAATGATAAAATCAAAGACTGGTAACCTTAATACATATAAAGAAGTTTAAATGAATTCATCTCATGTAAATAGATCCTTTTCGGGTGCCAAGACATCTAAGTAATTGATTAAATTATGAAATCACAAAAAAATTGAATATGTAATTGGAGAAGATTCTAGGAAAAAGTGTATAATGGATCTGAAGAGCTTTGAAATAGCTTTCCAATGCCACTGGAATCAAGAAATTTGGAGATATAGGTAAAAATTTATGAACTCAAAAGAAAAAAAATGAAGATATGACTTTGATTGAGAATAAAATTAACTAGCAAAAATATCTAATGATGAGACCTGCACCACTGGAAAGTGCTTGAAACCAGCTTTCCGATGATATCATGTTTTCCTGATTTTGCCATCGTATGCCCAACTTATGCCAAAAAGAAAACAATCGCTCCTTGAAATAAAAATTAGGGTTTAGAGGGGGCTTGGAGGGGTTGTACGATTGGTCATACCATTGAAATTAGTATGATGGCATGCTAACATCAAAGAATATACCCAGAATATTTTTCCTCGTCGAGAAAAAATTTGGTTGCCTATAAATGAAAATGTGCCAAAGTATTCTTTATTTTTGACAAAATATACCACAAAGGTTCTATGTGCATTGATCACTACTAGGTTGTCAAATTTTTAGAGATTCTCGATGCAATAATGTTTGGAGTGCTAGAATTTATTTTAGCGGTGTTGGATTTTGCTAACATTGACACATTATAGGGTTGTCAACTAGGTATTTTAGGTGACTGCAATGGTGTTGAAACCACCACCGTGCAGTCAGAGTGCACAAGCAAGCAGTGATGATGGGATTCGTGATGAGACCTTTTTGTGTGAGCCTAGACACAAGGTATTGAATGTACCCTAAAGACTTTTAATTGCTCCTTCTTTTTGCAATTTGATATTTTTTACTTTTTTTGAATTGATAAAAAAATTTAAAACCTAAGAAATTTTTTACTCACCTATTTTTTCTTTTTCTACTTTGGACTTGCTACGTAGAGCCTGGACCATATGGTCATACAAATTTCTGTATGGAAATCTCAGGCCCTAAAAAAAATGTTTTATTTTCAACTTTGTCAAATTCGATGAAACGATAAGCAATCCTTAGGTTTTGGTCATTTTAAACTCAACGATGATGCTCATTTCACCCTAGGATGAGTCAATTTTCCCTCAAGGTTGGATCTCTTAGAATTTACACATGAAGTCACATATCTAATGCTCTGATACCATGTTGGAGTTGACAGTGAACCCCACAACTCTCAAAAATTACCTACAACTAAAACATCTATCACAAATGAGAGATCAAAGCAACTTATTTGCTTTACAACCAAGAGAGTAAAGATTGATCCACACAAGCATCTGATATGATTTTTGTATTGAATAATTAATGTGAATGGATTATTATAATGAATGATCAATCCTTATAAAAAGAAAAATCAAACCCTAGATGAGGATTTGATTAGATTGTGACAAGTGTCTTAATCTCATGCAATGAGACAACTTGACATATATTTAGCCCAATCTAATAATAAAAAATCACTCATAAGTTTAGCTTAAGTGAATAAAGTAATAAGGGACCTAGCAATTAATAAATCATTAAATAATTATCAAGTGATGTCCTAATTACTCCAATAAATATGACTTTCCTAAGAAAGATAAGATTTTTTTTATAGTGATCTCAAATCACTACACCAAGGTTAATTAGTTGAATTTTTATTTGAAATGATCTATTGCTCAAATTATGCTTGCTAACCATTTTTCTTATTTCAACTCTTGAACAAAAATATGTTTACTAGGTGAAGCTAAAACACTTGAAGAACTAACTAATGTTATTTACAAAGAATTTAAGAAACATAAATCATAATTTAAGCATAGAACTGAAAAATACAAAAAATGAGGAAACTATAATAGAAATCTAGAATTGTTTGCCTCAAACACTAGTACTTTGTGCAAACTATAGTGCAACTCATTGTTGTCTCATACACGTGGAAACTAAAAGTGTTGTGTTATCCAAAAAAATATCACCATGTTAATAGCAAAAAGGAAAGAATAATATGACAAAATAATTGGTGACTAGAGAAATAAAATAAAACTATAGCAAGTTAACCTAGTGAAGGAAATCAATAAAGAAAATAAAGAAAATATCACCAAGTAGGTTATAAGATTATTATTTATTTTCTTCAACACAATTGGAAACATAAGAAATGAAAAGAGAAATATTTTATAGTTGTTTGGGGATTTTCCTAAATCAAATCCTTGTATTGGTTTTTTGATTGCCACATTAGCCTAATTTTTTATAGTTTTTGAAAATGCAAATGATAAACAAAACAAATATGTATTCATAATACCATGTTAAAATTTGAGAACACGATGACAATAACATTATTGAATCATAAGTGCAAAATAAAATACGAGTACACAAAAAATAGAAATGAAATAGTTGAGATGTAGTGTCCCTCCAGTTGCTATTATGTGTTTCAGTTTGCTTATTTTCGTTTGTTAGTCGTTTAGCTATTTTGGATACTATATTACATTATTTCAGTTACGACGCAGGTATTATGTTAGTTGTTATACTTTGTGGATGATACATTAGACATTGTGATCATCTGGTTATGTTTGTGTGATGACATTATGATAGACATTGAGTGTGTTATGGTTTCATGTTGTTTTTGAGTTTTAATGAGTTTATCATGATGTATTTAATGTTTATGATGTAATGATGAATATCAATCTTGGTGAAGGAGACAGTGTAGCATTACTCACTCATGAGAACCCTGCTACACTGTCACTCTCCCTCACAGTGTGATTGTCAATATATGTTGATATGTTTGATATTGTTGTTTTACACAGTTTATAGGTACAGGCATCGACTCCACCTGCTCTATCAGGTCTGAGCATGTCATGACCCAATGGAAAACTTGTTGATTCAGAGATAGTGTCAGGTCCTCATTCTTAGTCATCGTTCTTGATAGAACGAGTACCCGTTTGTTACTCATTTTTGTTTGTCGCTTCTTTTGTCATGTCGTTTGTAGTTTCATCATGTTAGAAATTGACTTGTTTAAATTAGTTAAATGATTTGATTTATAAGTATTTGATTTTATTGTAATTTAATTATGATGTTAGATTAAATAATTATATTAGATTACTTTACAATTAAAGTTTGATTAAATGTTTAAAAGATTTAATTAATTAAAATTATTAATAGAATATTAATTAAATGTAAATTGTTGTTTGAATGTGCAAACTTAAATGCTTTTAAAATAGATATTTTTAAATAGTTGCTTTCATTAGATTTTGGAAAATATCTGAAAAACATGATTTGAAAAGAGAAAGTGTTTTCTTGAGTTATTGTTTAATTTGAAGTGCTTGATCAATTTCGTTCGCATGCAGACTGTCAGTTAAGCTTTGTGATTGAAATTTAATTAAAAGAAGGTTATGCAATTTGTGCACGACAATGGGGTTTTTATGAAAAGTTTAATTCACGACAGTTTTTGAATAAAAGAAGGATTTATGTTTCTCTATGTGTTTGGTTGGAAAAATATTGAAGATTGTGAATTCAAAGGCTTTGCTCATGTTGGAAAGAGACAATGTCTGATATCCTATGTTTGGCTTCACCCTTTGTCGGAATTTGAGGAAGTGCACCAGTATTTTTGTTTTGTTTCTTGAATTCAAAACTTCTAAATGACATTTGTAGTATTTGATTTTCTTTATGTTGAGACTATATGTTGAATAACCTGCACAAACATTAGAAAATGAAAACTTAAATGATTAGTTTTGATTAATGGAAGAAATATTTTAGAGAAATCAAATCTATAATGAAAAACTTATCAATATTATATGTATGCAATCGAATTTCATTATTAGTAGTCCGACTCTTTCATTATTGAAGATAGTTTGTAAGATTTAATCATTATCCTGCAATGGTTGTTCGAAGGTTTTCTTTTATGGTTGTTTTAAGAGCTTTAGGTTGTAGGAAGTTGGTTTTGGTTTATGTATGATCCTCAACCTATCTTTTTCAAACCTATGTACAACTTTACTTATATCATTCCTCTCAAATTGGGGCATGCAAGCTCAAATGAATGGAGCCATTGATGTTTAGTTTTCAAGCCCTCTTGGATTATTGGATTTGGTTTTCTAGATTTGGATTACTAGAGTTTTCGATGTCCTTTTATGATTTTCTATTGATGATCACATGTATTTAAACTCATGATTTCTATAATCGTATATTCTCCTCACTAAGCCAGTGGTTGGCGTTCTTCCATTTATGCTTATTACTCTTTGATTTCACTCATCTCCCAACCTTTTTCTGCGTAGTAATCGTTGTGTTGTTTATTCACTCTTTGCATTCGATATGCTTAAGTGATAGTTGGCGTTTCTTTTCAGACTCTAGAATGATTAGGAAACATCTGATTTTATCTTTAAAATTTGTTTTGTTTTGTTGATTATTTGTATTGAGCTTACCCCTAATAAATAGTTGAAGTAATCTAGTATTGGATCCACCTTTTTCCTTTCAACATTGTATAGGAATCGCCTTTATTTTATTTTATTGCATAAAAGTTTGTAAAGGAGCCATTTTACCATTTTTGAGCAATAATGATTGCATGTGTCGAGTGGTTTTAACTCATCCTAAAGCATGCATGAATTTGCTTAATTGCATGCACCTTGAATCAACTATCGATTTATTTTATGCGCTTGTTTGTTATACTCGACTATACTTGTCTTGTGTTGTCTTAAACTCTTTTGATATCACTTTTACCTTGTGGGTTCGTACTTGCATAATCTGATCTGAATTTGTTAAGATAAGGATACTTTGAATTAAAAAAATATCGACACCATTTGATTGTGTTAACTACAATTTAGAATATCTTTTGAAATCTTTTGATTTTTGGTCACATGATTAAGGCTTGTTTGGACGACTTGTCTATTTCTTTAAATCTATGATTATAGGTTTATCTAAAAATCTGCAATCTTTGTCTTATCATTTGTAATCTATGTCTTATAAACTATATCGATTTATGACATGCTAATACAAATATATATACATTTATTGAATTTAATTGATTAACTTTATACTTTATAATGTAATGTATTTATGTCATTTTTAATAAAGATTTTTTACTAATTATCTTGTTAAGTTGGAAAAACACTAAATTCGACATTTTATTATGTCATTTGTACTATCTTTATGAACAATAAGTTCACAATGAATTGAATGACGATTATGTTAGAAAACAATAAGTTAGACATTTTATTTTGTCAAGTATTATCATTATTGAAATTTAAATCCATGATGTATTGAAAGATAATTATGCTTGAAAACTTTGTTTATTTGTCATTGATTTATAAGGACACTATTGGTGTTGTGTTTTTTTTTAAATCTTCTAGAGGCTTAAGATAGTAATTTGTATTGAAAAGCATAGAATGCTTGTTTATGGTTGTTCTTTGCAATGACTAGATTTTGAAATTAGCCATGCACATTATGTTTTCTCATTGAAGGCGTTTAGAAGTTATATGGTTTCATTATGGTTATGATATGTATATTCAAGGTTTTATTTTACGTGCATGATGGCTACCCTATGTTGTCAGTAAGTATGTTTTTTTATATAGGAAGAGTGGCTTTTGTTAGGGGTCGGAACCCTAAGAGGTTACTAGGGTAACCTATCAGAAGCAGTTAATCCAGTGAAAACCTTAACTTAATGTATTAGGGGATTGGGTAGTGCTCATTTAATAAATCAGATAAATTTTTTTACCTCAACTTGTACCTTAATGCTTGTATAGATTAAGGGTAGGTTGAGATGGCCTGGAATGGCATAGTCGATTACTTTGTCCTCTCGAAAAGTAATTCAATTCCACATGAGTTTGTTAGGGGCCGAGAATCGGTAAATATTGCCAAGGTAACTCAAGACAAGGGTCGGTAATCTAGGAAGATTCACCAGGGTAACCCGAAACAACTGTGTGATGACACTCTTATCCTTATACATTTCTTGTGGTCTCTTGTGTAGAGTTACCATTTGCCTTGATGTTGCCTCTGGGAGTTTATTTGTTATCATGTGGTTTAGATATCATTATGTTGTCAAGTGATTGTCAGCCATGTGATGTTTTGTTCTATCTTCTTGTATGTTTGTTTAATTTGTGGACCCGATATTATCTCCTAGCATGGGGGGTGGAATTTTGAGTACCACATCGTTGGGAGGAACATGCTCTATCCTCCATTGGGTCCCCTTGCAGGTGATGCAGTGCGAGTTGATGTCATTCTTGATATGTTCTTGATTTCATATTGTTTGATGAGATGGACGCTGAGCGTGCTCTCGGACAAGGTTGAGAGTTGTGCATGATCATCATTCTTATTTTATATTGTCTTGATGGTTATATGAGAGACCTTATTGTATTACAATTTTGGATGTATCAAGATTTGTCACAATCTCGCTTGTATTTTGAACACGTAACTTGACAATGTATCATTATAAAATGAGATTATTCATCAAAGATGTATTCATAATTTTTATGTTTATGGTTTTGTGATGTGTTATTCTTCTATTGTATGTTTTCGTAGCGTTGTCATGGAACCCTGAGAACATTGTGCAAATGTTTATTTTTTTCACATATTGTAATTGGATGTTCTTTAAAAAAAAATTGTTCGATTATTTAGTTATGCTGTGTTGTTCTTTGGGTTCCATGACGGGGTGTTACAGCTTGGTATCAGAGTGCAGTTCTAACACTGGGTACTCTAGTTCTTGTGATCCCATTAGGTTGTCCTAGATGTTAGACTCTGTAGAGTATGTTTTCCTATTGTCTTTTGTGTCTTGAAACTGAAACTCGTCTTTGGTTTTGTGTAGGACCATGCCTAGACGTCGTGGTAGGGGTCGTGGTTGAGGCCGAGGTGGTGGTCGCATGGCTAATCACCAGAATACTCCTCGGAGTTCTCATGAGAGTGAGCATGTTGAGCAGTTGGAACCTCAAGTTAATCAAGTGGATGACGAACTAAATCCGATTCAGCCAGAGTCAGAGGGAGATCTGTTGCATCCCTTGCTTGAGCAGGTTCTTTCTCGCCTTGGTCCTAGATGGGAGGTTCAACATGAGGTGGATAGAGAACGAGACAAATCAACTAGGAGAGTTGTTGAGACTATGGAGTAGGATGTCGTTGTTGTAGGGCATATGAGAGATTTGTTGAGGGCATGCCCTCCCACATTTGACGGTACTGGTGGTGGTTTGGAAGTGGAAACTTGGTTGTTAGACTTGGGACGGTGTTTTTCTATGCATCCTTATGGTAGCAACACCAGATCTAGGTGTGCCATTTTGCATCTTAGAGGCTTTGCCTCTACATGGTGGTGATTGAAGGAGCAAAAGCTTCACTTGGAGATTGGTTCAGTATCATGGGATATGTTCTTGGAGCATTTCATAGCGTGTTTCCTATCAGAGCATTGGAGACAACATCGTGCAGACGAGTTCCATGATCTATGTCAGATAGCTATGTCAGTTGAGCAGTTTGAGCGTAAGTTCTATGAGCTCAAATAGTATATCAAGATTGTGGACAACGAGGCTATGTTGGTACAACACTTCATCATGGGTTTGAACGCCCGTATCAGTGGAGGAGTTTGAGACTTCGAGCCGAAGATGATGTAGGTAGCCATGGAGAAGGCACAAATTATGGAGGAGAATATGGCTATGGCTTTGGGTGGACATACAGGTGTTCAGATAGGTAGTGCACCTATTGTAGGTTTTGGTCCATGTGGTGGTCTGACTCAAACAGGAGGTTCCTTTCAGAACCAATAGGCACCCGCTAAGGGTGGTCAGTAGTAGTGTTACCCACCAAAGAATAAGATTAATCAATTTCAATCAAGTAACATATTGAATAATAAAGAATAAACAACATATCTTTATTTTGATTTAACACAAACTGGCATCATAAAACATATTCAACATATCACCGATGGTTTTTGTAGGACTCTTAAAATTTCACAATAACAAATAAATTATCTTACTTTGAGATTCATAGTTTTGGTAATCCCAAGATAGTATTCATCTCTTAACAAATGTACTAGAAAAGTAGAACAATAAGAAAAATAACATGGGCCAATGAGCTCTCCATCCAATGGTAGGGTTGAAACACAACCCACCCCTGAGCTAGAGGTCACATAGCCTTCTAGAAAGCACACACACATTTCACACTTCTAAACCAACACTTAACACTTAGATTCTTCATAAAAAGTACACTACATCACATTTCACATTACGAGTCTTTGCATAATACAACATTCTCCATTCTCATATCTCTTATTCCTCCACATTATACACATAAATGAATACTTATATATGAAATTAGACAATTTGGGTAGTCACACCCAACAGTAAACCTTACACACAACATGACATAGTGTCACAAAATATTTGCCATTTATTTTCACATAGATCACAAAAATAAAGAAAATATTCCAAACATTCATTTGCACAACAATACAAATATCTAGCAAGAGGGTTAAACCCTACCTCAAAATTGCTATCCAAATTGATGAAGACTCTCCAAGCCTTCTCTTACCAACCCTTTCTTTCTCTATCCTTATTCCTTTCGTTTCTCCTCCTAGAAATTGTTTCTACAAAAATGAAATCATCTAAAAGAAAACCAAGAACAACAAGAGGGAAAAATGAAAACAATATTAACTATTGTGGAGAAAATTTGAAAATGGGAAGGAAACAATCGATCCACAAAAATAGGGGCTTGCCCTTCGGCTCTAACGGATATTTTTCAAATCGAGAGCCATCTGCGATTGTGGATCTGTGCAAGCTTCTTCTGTTGTTTTATCACGATTACATCTTAATGCAAGTGATCCTTGTAGATTTTTTTTTGATAAAAAACAAGCTATTTTTTATATTTGTGGCTCAGAATTGGTCTCGTCTGGGAAATATTTGGGCTCCTCGGGCTCTTCTCAAGTGTTGGTCGGATGTTGTTTTTGACTTGCATTCCCCTTCCAATTTTTCAAATTCCATTCTAGTTTTCAAACAAGCTCCCTTCAATCCAAACTGTTCACAACAAGCTTCATTCCCTCATTCTATTCCTATTTTTCACCCACAGGTTTTGAATTCTAAGCCTTATGTTTCAAATCTGGCTTCTTTTTCAAACTCTATTCCTATTAAGAATCCTAAAAAATCTTTTAATCCCAGGGTTTCTTCAGGTTTGAAGGCTTCTATTCATCGACCTTCTAGTCTTGATAAAGGATTTATTGCTCGTCAGGGTTTGAAATGGGCTCCCAAAATCCAAAAAAACCTGTCTTCTGCTCAAGCTGATCATTATGTTACTATCAATGATGAATTATTCAAGCCTCAAGTTCTTGATCTTCAAGAAAAATCTCTTATTTGTAAGTTCTAGAATTTTTCCCATGTTATTAATTTCTTGCAAGATTGGGTTTTTCAAACTTGGGAGGGTGCTTCCCAGGTTTTTTATCTTGACAAAGGAGAAGGGTTTTTGTTGTCATTTTTTATTCCAAAGATGATAGAACTGTTGTTTTTAGAAAGAAAACTTGGATGTGTGAAGGATATGGTTTATTTAATTCTTTATGGAAGTCAAATTTTCATCCTCTACAAAACATGATTAAATTCATACCGGTTTGATTTCAGCTCCAAGGTTTGCCTCTTGAATATAAGGAAACTCATCTTGTTGAGTTGTTGGGTAATCAATTGGGAATTTTTATTCATCAATATTTGCAGTTCTTTAAAAATCCCTCAATGCCAGTTAGGGTTTGTATTCCTTTTTATGTTTCTAAACCTTTCCCGTCAGTATTGAATATCAAGACTAAGCATGGACTTTGGAAACAATTTATCTTTGAGGATCCAATTTTAATTTGTTTTAAATGTCATTGCCCTCTTCATCCAAGTTATGATTGTGAGGTAGACTTGGATATAGGTGCATGTTCCTTGCTTCAACATCCTTCCCTGCAAGGAAAATATTTTGATCTTACTATTACTCCTGTTCAGAATCATGTTTAGTTAGATTCTAATTTGTCTAATGATATTAAGTATTTTGTTCAGTTTGTTGATCATCCAAAAATGGGCAAGGAATTGGTTATCTTTGATAAGGAGGATTTTAATCAGGAGTTGATTCTTCATACAACTTCTAAGACTTCATTGATCAATTATACTCAATCAAGGGATTTAGTTGTGCCCTTTTTTGTTTATTGGTCTGATGTGCTTGATTTTATAGTTGAAAAGGTTATTCCTAATCCTTTTTATCTTAACATGTCTCCTTCAAAGGCTCATTCCTCGAGTCTTCGAATGCACAGGCTAGTTACACTTTCACTGGCACCCTTCTGGGAAATGAGGTTTCTTTCTCCACAATTCAAATTTCAAAATAGTCTTATTTTACTTGTGCCTGATGTCAAGTTTCATTCAACTCATCACTTAAATAGTTGTGCTTCTATGCTAACATTGGGTTCCAAAGTTGCATATTTTGAAAATAAATTTGAGGATCGGAATGATTCCATGGGTTTTCAATCCATGTTGGAATAGGGAAATTTAGAAGGCTTAGCAAATCAGATAACTTCCATGGTAGGTTCAAAATTAATTGATGAAATTGTAGAGTCAGTTGAAAGCATGTTTCAAGGAACTGAAATTCCAAAAAATTTGTCTACAAATTTTGTGCTAAAAGATTACTTTGTTGCTGACAAAAACCTACAAGATCGGAAGATGGTCAAGGTGTTGAGGATTTTGATTTCTCTATGACTTTATCCATTGTTTAGTCACCAATTCTTTCTCCTTCATCTCAAAAATCACCCGGTAAGAGAGGCCGCAAATCAAATGTTGTTAAGCTCTAAGAGGAGATAGCATCAAGTAAACAATCCAATTTGGATGGGAATATCAAGAAAATATTGAGGAGAGCTTGTTTCTCTCCGAGCACTGAATGAAAATAATTTCTTGGAATGTTAGGGGCTTAAATGCCCCTAACAAAAGAGCTCAGATCAAACAACAAATTGATTCTAGTGGGGCTGATATTGTTCTTCTTCAAGAAACTAAGTTTTCTCTGGAAAGTTTTAATTCAATCATTTCAAGGTGGTCTAAGTGGAAAGCGTGTCACTCAATTGCACAGGGGGCCTCTGGTGGTTTAATAACATTATGGAAATCAAAGTCAGTTATTTTGGATGCTATCTCAAGTGAAACAAATTGGAAATTATTAAAGGTAACTCATTTCAACTTGCAATTCTTACTGTTCAATGTTTATGCTCCCAATTCTACTGTTGGTAAGAAGTTGGTGTGGGTTGAGTTGTCAAAAACAATTGAAAAGTATAGTGATGAAAGGGTAATTTTGGCTGGGGACTTCAATGCTTTGTTATCTATAGAGGAAAATAAAGGAGGTATTATTCCTCCTCCTAAAACAATTGAATATTTTAATAACTTTGTTCAAGATAATGCTCTTATTGACATTCCACCTAGGAATGGTAAGTTCACATGGACAAATAAGAGGAAGGATTTTTGTCAGATATCAGAGCGGCTTGATAGGTTTCTTATTACTTCCTCTTGGCTATCTAAGAATTATGGTATGCAATCTTTAATTTTACCTTTGCATGGATCTGATCATTTTCCAATTTCCATATATTTTCATCTTAAGCAAATCACATCCTCTAGTAAATCTTCTTTCAAATTTGAAAGGATGTGGTTCCATCATCCACAATTTTTATATCTATTAAAATATTGGTGGTTGAAGTCCCCCTTGGTGGAAGGTACTTTAATGTACAGATTCTGTATGAAATTAAAATTCCTTAAAGACAGAATTAAACACTAGAATTTTTCTATTTTTAAAAATGTTTTTCAATCCAAGGCTGAAGTTTTCAAGAAGCTTGAGAAAATTATTGGCAATGGGTTGAGTCTGGATCTTTATGACCAACAATCACATTTTCAAGCTAAATGGGAAGAATCGGTTGTTCGTGAAGAAATATATTGCATGTTGAAGTCTCGAGAGCTGTGGTTAAAAGAGGGTGATAAAAATACTAAATTCTTTCACATGTCAGCACAAATAAAAAAGGCTAAAAGCTTTATTTTCATAATTTAAGAACATGGCACAAGAAATGTGCTAACAAAAGAGGCTGACATACAAGCAAAAGGGGTTAGTTTTTTTAAAGGTTTGTTATCAGCTCCCACTCATCAATCTTTACATGTAGGAAGGGAGAGAGAGGAAGTGTTGGAAGCAATACCAACAATTGTTTGATCAATGGACAATGATTTATTGCTCAATCCATTAACGTTAGAAGAACTTAAGGCTGTTGTGTTTTCTATGCCCCCAGATAAAGCCCCGGGATCACATGGTTTCACTAGTTTTTTCTTCCATAAATGCTGGGATTTCATTGTGTATGATCCTCTTTAAGCCTTGGAAGAGTCTCGGTCATCAGGAACAATGTTAAAGCAATTCAATGTTACTCATATAGCCCTCATTCCTAAAACATATTCTCCTAAATATTTTCCAAAATTCAGTCCAATTTCATTGTGTAATGTGATTTACAAAATCATTACAAAAGCAATTTATTTGTGTTTAGCTCCTATTATTCTTAAAATAATTTTTGAAGAGCAAGGAGGGTTTTTTCCTCGAAGAGAAACTATGGAAGGAGCTCTAGTAGCTCATAAGGTATTACATTCTATAAACTCCTATGTCATCCTAGCATTAATAGTTAAATTGGACATGTTGAAGGCGCATGATAGGGTGGATTGGTCCTTTCTAATGCAAGTCTTATTGAAGTTTGACTTTCATCCAAAACTGTGTAAATGGATAATGTCTTGTCTAAATGGAGCAAAATTTTTAGTCCTTATCAATGGTTCAACAGCAAGGTTTTTTAGTTCAACACAGGGAGTAAGACAAGGAGATCCTTTGTCTCCTTTTCTTTTTATTATTTTGGCAGAGGCTTTGAGAAGGTTTGTGCACAAGGTTCATATTCAAGGTAATTGGAAGGGAATCTCAATTTCTTCAACTGATATTACAACAACTCATTCTCTTTTTGTTGATGACACCTTATTATTTGGAAGGGAAACAATATTGGAAGCTAAGCTTATTAAATATGTACTTGATAAATATACATATGCTTTTGGCCAAAAAATCAATCCAACCAAATCTAATATTTTTGTTTTCAATATCTCATCATGCATAAAAGAGAATATTTTCAACATCTTTGGTTTTCAAGAGGCTAAGTTGCCAAACAAGTACTTAGGCATACCTTTCTTTGTTGGAGCAAACAGGGTTTCCTACTGGGACAATGTTATAAAAGTATTCAAACTAGAATTGTAGGTTGGAAGGGAAGATGGCTATCCATTTCTGGAAGGATTCTAATGATTAAATCAATTCTTTCTGCAATTCCATAATATTATATGGAAGTTTTGAAAGCTCCTAGAACTGTTATTGTGCTAATTGAAAAGATGATTAGAAGCTTTCTATGGAAAGGAAATATGGATGGAAAAAAAAATTCCTCTAGTTTCTTTAGATAATCTGTGTAAAGAAAAGCTAAAAGGAGGGACTAGTGTTCACAATTTAACTACTAGAAACATTTCACTAGGTGCTAAACTAGTTTGGCATTTGTATTCTAAACCACATGCTAAATGGTGTAAAATCATGCAGAAAAAATACCTGGATTCCTCTTCATCTGAACGGATTTTTTCAATTCTTAATCCTCCACAAGGATCTGTCATGTGGAACTTCTTGTTAACTCCGAGAAAAATTATTACTCCTTATATTAATTGGGAGGTAAATAATGGAGATAAGATAGATTTCTGGTTAGATTCATGGGAAGGGCATCCATTGTTGGCTACAAATCAAGAGTTTCATCAAATACAACACTTTATAACTCTAGTTTGGGGGCCAAAAGTAAGTAATTATTTTCAATAAATAGATAATCTTACAGGGAGAGTGATTTGGAAGAGGTTTGCAATTTCATTGCTTCCTGAGGCTCAACAAGTGAATCTAAATAATTTGTTAGTTGATAGAGTCATCTTTGTGCATAATGCAAATGACAAGATTATTTGGGCTCCCTCCAAATCAGGCCATTACACAATAAGGCTGGGGTATAAAGCTCTAATGAATAGAGAAGTACAATCAAGTCCAAAAAGAGATTTGATTTTTTGTTGGAATTCTGCAGTATTGTCAAAAGCAGGTTGTTTTTCTTGGTTGGCTTTATCAAATAAGATCTTAACAAGTGCTAGATTGCATTCTCTAGGTATTGCAGAGCCTTTTAAGTGTGTATTTTGTGACACATCTTTAGAAGATGTTAACCATCTCTTTCTCCAGTGCTCTTTCACAAATACTTGTTGGAAATTCATTCAAGAAAACTAAGCTGATATGCTCCTCTCCCAGATACAATTTGGGATATGTTCTCTAGTTGGCCTCTTTTGTATCAGTCGTCCTTGTTTGCAAGCCTCCGGAAAATCATTCCATCAGTTGTTTTATGGTGTCTTTGGTGGGAGTGAAATAAAAGAATATTTCATAAGCAAGCTTCAAATGTTGATCGAGTGTTAATCAAATTGGAGTCCTCATTATGTGAAATTACAAATTCCTTTGTGCATTTGGTTAAAAATGTTGGTTCAATCTTCATAGATTGGGATTGAAAGATACTTAAGAATTGGCAAAGTTTGGTTATTCCATTTAAAGGTAACTTCCATGCTTCTATTGTCAACTAAGTGGATAGGAAAAAGGTAAAGTAGAAATCACCTTCACCTGGATTTTTTAGGAATCATGGCATGATCCCAACTTCACTTCAAATATTGAAATTGTATTCATTTTGAACATGTAGAAGGATTTGGTGTGATCTGCCACTTCATGCAATTAAAGGTCTAGAGCTCTATTTTTAATGAAGGATATTTTATGTTGTTGTCATCAAATTTTCTTATCATACCATTGGTACAAGCATACGTCATTTGTAAGGTATGCATGTACAAATGATAAACAATTGTTGAGTCATCAATTAGCGTTTGCTGATAGAAGTGTGACACGATGGGCCAAGTAGATAACAAATCTAGCAACAACATTGGTTGAAGTGAGGAGTAGGGATACACATATAATATAAAAGCATTGGATGGAGTAGGAAAAGAAAACATGAAATCTTCAGAAAATTTCAAATACAATCATAAATATTCGCACATGTGTAATCTTTTCAAACCTGTCAAGCTGGGTGGTTTTTGTGCACTTGGCAGACGATCTAATCAAAGTCCTATAGGTGGAAATATTTTAAATTGACATCAAATTCATTCAATACATGTGAAGTACGCGGCTATTCAGGAGAATGCAACAAACTTTTCTTATAATAATGGTCTCCATCCTTCAAGATCGTGCTTCTGAAAAGGCTTGTGTCAATTAATGGTTTAATCCAGTGTTGGTTTCATGATGACTATCGGTTGCCATCATACAATTTCTACCTTTTATAAGTTGTCGATTCTGTCATTTCAATATGTAAACTATTTCAATTGCTGGGGTCTTCTCTGCCTGCTGCCAGTATGGAAGTGGTGTTGTAAGAGTCTTCAATTTGTCTGGTTCGTGGTTAAAGATGGTTTGCAAATTCAAATCTTTGAAGGTGATTTAAATAGTCTATTGAGTAATTTTGGATTTCATTTGGAGAAGGAAATCTGTTTTCTTTTTACTTGGGTTCATGTTTGGTTAAATTGCAAAAATATTGAGTTTCGGGTGTCTCCAATGAAGTATTTGCATCTAAATTTTAGAATTGAGTTGCAAATTAGGGAAGGTGAACTTCCATTTTCAAAAGAGGCTTCAGAATTCTTGCTTTCAAAAGTTTTTAGGGTTTCATGTCCAATTATGTTGGATAGCATTAAAACTATTATAGGCCATGAAATTCTATTCCCAGACTCACCAAGGTTGTTATTTCCTACTCAAATGCTCTTCATATTCCTATCTAATGCAATGGACCTATTGTAGTCTTTTGAACTGATGACATTAGTGGTAAAGGAAGCAACTGCTTTGAATTACATGGATGAGGATGAACTCCTTCAGGCCACTCAATCATATAAGTTGATGAAAGGAAAGGCTCATATTGGAGGTCTTTTTCCAAAAAGCTATGTTAGGAAAAAAGTAGCTTATAGAGATGTTTATGCAACCATTAAAAAGGGCCTTCATAATGATGACCCATGGAAAATATATAGGGTTCTCAAAACCCATGCCCAAATTCTTAGCCCTACAATGGTAGAAAAATGCAAGGAAACTTATTTTGCGGTTTCTTTCCTTCTTTCCAATCATTTTCGTCATGGCCCGAGAGAAAATTGCATTCACAAACAACATTGAAGGATCACCAAAAAATATTGATGTGGAAGAGGAATGGGGAAATGTTGATGTGGAAGAGGATCGAGGAAATGTTGCTTTTAACCTCTCTAACTGTAGGGATATAGTTGAGCGCAACATTAGTGCAATGGAGGAACAAAGCAGCAGAGGGTTCATTAATTTTGATATGATGGAGGAGGTTGATGGAGAATGGAGCAGTGGTTTCAATCATCATTATGAGGGTTTGGATATTCCATATGTTGCAATTTTAATGGAGGAATAATAGATGAATACAACAGTTACTACTAGTTTTTGCTCGGGTTAAAATATTATATGTTTATACTATACACATAATGTGTATTTTTGATCTTCGACTTTAATGTTCCTAGCTGCTTTTAACCTCTCCAATTGCAGGGATATAGCCGAGAGCAACATTGGTGCAATGGAGGAACAAAGCAACAAAGGGTTCATTAATTTTGATATGATGGAGGGGGCTGATGGACAATGGAGTAGTGGTTTCAATCGTCATTATGAGGGTTTGTATATTCTAGATGTTGCAAGTTTAATGGAGGAATAATAGATGAATACAATAGTTACTATTGGTTTTTGCTTGGGTTAAAATATTCTTTGTTTATAGTATACACATAATGTGTATTTTTTGATCTTGGACTTTAATGTTCCTATCTAAATCTAGATGTTTTTTGCTATTATGGTTCTCTGATATATTTGCATAGAAATGTATAGCAACCAGTACTATAATTTTGGCTGATGTAATCTCCTATTTTCATCTATATAATATATTATAGGCACTAGCCTTTTGTTGAAAAAAAAACAAGAGGGAAAAATGTCCTTCTCTACTCAAAAAGGAAACATAAATGGAAAGGGAATAAAAACTTCATCTCCTAACTACTCCAACCACCAACTAACTTCCCATTTTCATCACTCATTTGTAATGGGAATTTTAAGGTGGTTAAAAATATTTTAAATATGTATTTTTAAGGTTGAATAAACCCCTTACCCCTACACCTAGCACATAAGGCCATTTTTAGATTATAAAAACTTAATCAATTCACATAAAAGCCACATAAATCTCCAAAAGGGAAATAGTATAAGGCACTTCACAAGAATGATAAAAATAAAATTTTCTCACAAATAAATGACATCACAACACATAAACCACACAAACAACATATCCATAATGTTACAACACACACAAAACATGATCTTAATTCCTCCATATGAATTAAGATTAGTAGTCACAGAAATAACACAGATGGAACTAGATATGTGATCCTCGAATTCCATCGACAAATTTACACGCTTCACTGAAACATGGATGTTATTATATTATAATTTAAATGATAATATCCAAAGCATCACTAACTAACAATGATATACTAACAATAACATTTCACAACAATGATCACTTTTCCAAAAATCCTTATCAATAATACTTATCTATGAAATGACATAAAAATTGTATAATTTTATAACCCATCACAAATGCACATTTAAATCACTAAATCTTATCTCAATATTCATATACTTGCATATTCACATAATGAAATCATTTTATAATCACAATATAATTACAAATAACAATATGTACTAAAAAAATTCATCTAGTAAATATCAAATGATAACCAAAAAAAATCCATATAAGCATAAGAACATCAACTATGACTATGAAACACAACCATCATCCACAATACTCTTGTATAATGTCCAAACATAGGAAAACATGAAACATTGAGGAAGATTCATAATATCAACAAGAAACATAGATTCAACAGGAGCATAAAAGGTGGGTCTCAAAATCCTAGTGGTGTAGTTATGCCAATTATTCTTATGCTCCTCAATACCTATGAGCCTATGCTTTCACATGTGTCTAAAAATCAATGGTGTTGAGAACAACCTTCAAGGGCCTATTATAGATAAAGGGAAATGTTTTTCTTTTCTTAATAGAAATTAAGCCCTCTTGTTGATAAATTAAATGAGAAGACGTCAAAAAATGATGCAATTTACCTAGATGACAATAAAAAAAAATTAAGTCTTTATATGATGTAATGTAAATGGGATCTAATTATCTAAGGATGCCCTAATGATGTAGGGCTTGTCCTCAAATACAAGATCCTTGGTGTTCAATTTGAAGTATTTATTGGGGAAGTTGATGATAATGGTCAAACTATCTAGAAGAGTTAGCTCAAGAAAGAAAGAGAATATATTTCTATTAGGAGAACAAGGCTACAAGAACAGTCTTATTTAGAGGGCAAATTTGTGCCTAGGATCAAGTTTAGAACAAAATAATGGCTACAAAAAGAGTTGGTCCTAACAATTTAGAACTAAAATAAGGTGATGTCTAATAAGTTTTAAAGTTTAGATGAACTTCTATATAAAATAGAACAAGACCAAAAAGAAGTAAAAAATTAAAAAAGAAAAGTATACACATTTTGTCCTCGACAAATAAGTAAAATAGAATCTAATTAAAACTTTAAACTCATTTAAAAAAATTAAATATAATCAAAATTTCTTATCAACTCAAGGGGTCATAGAACAACCAATGAAAATAATGTTGTGTACATTGATTACATCACTCGTCAAAATTCAAAATCCTAAAAACATAATTATTTTAAGTTTTGATGAACTAGTTCCTCCTAATCATGACAATATAACTAAAAATAAATATTTTTAATTAACATCTTATAATCTACTTATTGTGAAATAAAAAATATCAATATCCATATATTACAATTATCTTTACCAAAGAATGTCTTCCACAAAATAAAAAGTCTCATTATTATAAATATTTTATTTGTGTTAGAGTGCTTTCCCACACAAAATCTAACCACTTTTTAATGTCACACCATGGGTGTGGTTGAAAGCATAATTTGCATTGATATTCATCATGGAAATAAAATTTCAATTACACCTCACATTCGCCATCTTGTTATTGGCCCCAACTTTTGACTTAACAAGATATACTTGAATAGTCCTACTCATATATTCACACATGGTGCTCATTTATAATTAGTAAACCAAGTCTTAATATTATACTATAGAATAAGTTATCCTCCTCACCGTACAAACTAAGTACATGAATTAATTACAAGACGACACAAAAATCTAAATTTGAATACCCACCTCATGCAAAAGTCCAAATGCTACAAATTACATTGATTTAGAAAGTTGTATGTCGAATCTAGTGAAATGAAATGGGAGGCCAGCCATTTTATCTTACTTTAGACAAAATGCTACAAATTACATTGATTTAGAAAGTTGTATGTCGAATCTAGTGAAATGAAATGGGAGGCCAGCCATTTTATCTTACTTTAGACATTGAGATTCTTCAAATTAGTTTATGATTTTTTTTTAAAAAATTGGGTTAAATTTTTATTATGGATTTTAATTTAAAAGTTTGTTATATTGTTTCGTTTCATTCTGTAAGTTAAGTTGTCTGTTTTCAAGTTGTTTTTATAGTTAATATTGATGTTGTCGTAAGATGTACATTTCATGATGTATCGTCATTTTGTCTTTATCATTATTATTGATGTTGTCGTAAGATGTACATTTCATGATGTATTGTCATTTTGTCCTTATCATTATTTTATAAGATATTGTCTCATTTTTTATTGTTTTTTAACATTGTTCATCAACTGATAATACATCTAAAATAATACAAGCTAGATAATATAACTGTCAATATTTTTTATCTTTTACTTAATTTTTATCCTCATATGACTTTTCTAAAATATATTCATTTAAAATTAAATTCTTTAATATAATATATTTTCTTCCAACTAATTTGCGTTGTTCATATAATAACCATATATATTTTTCAATTGTATTATTAATATTTCAAAATGGTTTATATAATAATATCTTGTGTATTTATCCACTTGCCACTTATATTGAAATCCCACTTTCCCTCCTATTTCGTTTCGTGTGAGAAAGAAATTCTTGTAGGAGACACGTGGTGGTTTAGACGGGTCAATGGAATTTTTGTAACACGTTAAAAATATAGAAACTTATAAATTCAGTAGATAATGGTTTACATTAATATTTTAAAAAGTGAGATAAGAAGTCTTAGTCAAGCAAAGACATCAATTTGCATTTAACTTGTATGGTTAAGGACAGCTCATAAGGAATAAAATACTCCATGTTAAGCTAATAAATCATTTAAATAACTTAGATAAAGAGTTGGGTAGTGAAATGTGTATGTGGTTAGTTTTAAACATAAAATTAAATAGTAAAAATTAAATGTGTATTTTGAGGTTGATGAAGAGATAATTTTATTGTGATTGTTTGAGTTTTAAAGTTAGATTTAGGATGAGGAGATTGAGATATTTGGGATTTGTAAAAATTAAGATTGTATATAATTTTAGGTTAATTTTGTACTAGTTAATCTAATCTTAACATGAAAAAATGAATGTGTGTCCTACAAGCTAATACTTGTCTTGATGTTTGGAATTTAAATAAAGACTAACATTATTGATACACCTTTGGGAGCCTACTAAACAAGGGTCTTCTTCTTATGAAAAATTGTTATATTCGATTCGATGATTTTTTTATAAAATAAATTGATAATATGTAATGAATGCATTAGGCATTGTCCTAACGAGGGTAACTTGGAACTTGGAACAAAAATGTAACTAGATGATATAAAGACCTAGTATAACACTAGTGTTTCAAAATTGGTTGAAAAAAAGGTGGTGCAATTTGAATACACTAAGATAACATATAGCCATGTAGTAAGTGACTTAGTTACATTAGGATCCTTTTGTAATGTTTTCCAGATTCAATGGTAGATTCTAAATCATAGATCTTAATGATCAAATGGGTTAGGGGTGATGTCTTTTTATACTTGACTTTGAACATAATTTGAAACCTTTGGTGCAAGAGCTAGTACATAAAAGCTAATTGAAAAGGGGTTGGCTCAAGCTTAAGATTAGATTTGTATTTAAAGCTTTGAGGGTCAAAGATGCATGTGAGAAAATGAACTAGGTCGCATTCATGGATGCAAATTTGAAACCAAGAGGAACAAATAATTCAAAGAGTTAATGCATGTATGATGATGGATTTAGTTATATTTTATGATTAATTGTAAATTTGAGTCAAAGGGTACCAAATTAGTCAAAATCATGTGCTAGAACAAGTACTCAAGATAACCATAAAAAATGATCTTATATGAAAGGTCAAAGTGTAGTGTTGCACTTTTCACTTTTATAATTTTCTTCCACTTTGATGTGCATACAAATCTACATAAATTGGTCATACCAAAGTAAAATAAAATCAAAAAACAAATACAACTAGAATCATAATAACTAGAGCATGATGTAAAGTTTGCCTATGAATTTCGCATAAACTAATTTATGCCACTCTTGACTCCATGTGTGTCCCTTAAGGTATACGCACAAATCAAGGGACAAAAAAATTAGGGAAAAACCAAGCATGATAACATGGCAATCAATATAGAATTGAATCAGAATCATGATAAAATGAGCATCAAAAACTCAAAAAAAAAATTGTTGTAAGGAATTTTCATAAAATATCTATGGAGGGAAAGTCTATGCGAAAAGAAGAAACTAGTTTGGAGGAAAGATTCATGGAAAAACAACAGAAAGAACAAATATGAAGGCAATAATTTAGATAGTGGTGTGAAAGAAGACAATTTCTTGAACAAATGATCATGGCGGTTGGAAAATCATGGACATGGGTGATCTGGCAAAGGCCCTGAGAGAAAATATGGATTCCAAAGGATTCATCATTGGTAATTGGAGTGAAAATAATTCCCTCGCTCCCAAAGGTAAAGGCTTCTAAATTCATAGGAATTATTACTTTCAATCAATAGATATAGAGAATGTGTATTTCATGAAATGGGCGGGACAATGGCCTGCAAGGGCTAAGATACACAAATGGTGTCAATCTGAATGGGGTAACGATTTAAAATTTAAATCTCTGCCCAAAGGATTTTTCATGGTTGAATGCTCATCAAGAAAAAAAACATTTAAATAAGGGTATGCTAATGATGGACAGAGTGGGTTTCTATACCACAAATTGGATCCTTATTTCAACCCACTATGTGGTTTCATTTCAATAATCTTCTAATGGAATACTGGAAATTTGAAACCCTAAAAATCATAGGAGAGAAGATTGTGTCATTTATCAAAGTTGATGATCAGATTGAAAGTGAAGATTTTGTAATGTATGCAACAAGCTATGTCTCAAAAAATACGGAATCTCCCCCAATGAAAGAATTGGAAATGAGATTAAATTTTGGTATATGGAGATAAAAGATTGAAATGGAATGCTTCCCAAGCAGAGGATGGGAATAGTTGTTGACTTGGCTAGAGTAGGATGTTGTCAACAAAACCCCCCAAAAATGAGAGAGAATGTGAGTAATGAAAAATAAATAGACAACAATGTCAATTCCTCATAAGATCACATTGTGAGTAATGAACATGAATCCAAAAATTATAGGGCTTTTCATGAACTAGAAGAGTTGGAAAAAATAATTACAAAATAATCCATCTTGAAAGAATAGTTCAATCAAGATTTCAATTCCTTTGACCTTGCCTATGATCTTTTTCGGATAACAAATCTCAATAGAATGAAAGATTCCTCTATGGAACCTATGTTGGGCGCATCCTCCCCAAAAAAGATAGATATTTTCATGAAAGGTGATAATGAAAAGACCCAAATAGAGATGGTTAGAGTTAACACTCATTTGTCAATAGAAAGGACTTGCACCCAAATGATTGAAAGCCAAAAAAGAAGACTATTGTCTTTGGATCAAGACCATTTGGATCCCTCCTCTTTGAATAATTGTAAAATTATCTACATAGATTCTGAAAAGGAGAAACTAGATTGTGGGGATCAGTCAAAGAAAGGAAGAAAAAGCAACAAAGAGAAGCTTTTGATAGATGGAGATGTTGAAGGTCAAACGAAAATAACAAAAATCCTAAGATTTGGGAAGGGAAAGACCCTTCCTAAAGGGAAATGCAGATCTACTCATGAAATTTTAGAGGCTTAGAAAACCCTAACAAAAAGCACTTATTTAAGCACCAATTAGAAATGTCCAAAGAAAATATTGTCATGATCCAAGAAATGAAGATGAACAACAAATAAATTAATATAATAAAAGAAAATTTGAAGCATTGGGATGGTTTCTTCATCCCTACGGATGGTGCCTCTAGAGGCATAACTTCTTTATGACACCCTTAGTATTATTAGAAAACTTAGGAGAAACAAAACATCGGTTGCCCTATAGGATGCTTTTCCTTATAACTATTTTTCAATGCATTCTCATCAATGTTTCAAATATGTTTTCTCTATAATAACTCTTTCTTCTTTTTGGGTGGAGATTTCAATGCTATCTTGGAATATTCAAACAAGCTTGGTGGGGTAAAAGAAGAAATCAATCCAAAAACAATTTTGCAAAAATTGTGGGAAATAACATCTTCAATATCCCACTCAGAAACAATCAATTTACATGGATAAATCATAGACTAGGCTTCAACAATATAGAAAAAAACTTGGATTGCTTCCTGTGGAGAGGGGGTTGGGGTGCTACCCAAAAAAAATATGATTGTTTGGTGATGCATGTGTCCAATTCTTATCATTTTTCCATCCAATTACAAATTGAAAAAAACAAAAAGCCCAAATAAAGCCCTTTCAAGTTTGAAAATATGTGGATGAGAGATCCAAAATTCCTAAATAACATAAAAAAATAATGGGCAGAGGACCAACATTATGATACAAGAATGTTTAAGCTCTTCTCGAAGTTGAAGAAGGTCAAAGAGAATTTAAAACAATGGAACAAAGAACTTTTTAGGGATATCTTCATTAAAAATAAAAGGGATGAAATTGATTTAGAAAAATTGAACTTGAATAGGTTTTTTGTTTTGGAATGGATTACACAAGATTTATTCAAGAAAAAGAACTAATGCGAAAGTAATCCAAAAAAATTACAAAAGAGGATATTTTATGGCATTATAAATCTAGGGAATCATGGTTGAAAGACATGGATAGAAATACTAAGTTATTTCACAATGCTACCAAGGTGCAAAGAAATCAATAAGATCAATTAAGATAATGGATCCATTTAAAAAAGATCATATGATATCAAGACAAAACTATTAGATTATTTAAGAAATCTCTCGAATGATTAGAATGGATCTCATATGCAAAATCAAGAGAAACTTCTAAGAGTTGTTCCAAATCTAGTCAAATTGTATCAGGGATAACTTTAAGAAACCCCCCCCCCCACCTCAGTGAAGGTGTAAAATCCTGGCGGATCTTTCCTTTTACTTGAAAAAATTAATAATTTTCCCTGGCGAATCTTATGCACATGATTAAAAGATTTGTAAAATCCTGGCGAATCTTAATGAATAATTGGTGAAAAAAAATAATCACAGTGGAAAATCCTAGTGAATAATCACTAAAACAATTAATTATAATGGCAAATCTCTCCTTTAAAAATTTGCATAGTTGGTCGGCGCAGTTCCCCCATTTTTAAAATTATTTTATTAATATTGAAGTAGGGGCCCAGGGGCGGTAGCCACCGGTGGGGTCAAGGGGGAAACACCCCCTCGCGGGGTCCAGGGATAGTGGCCCCGACGCGCTCCTGTCGCAATACATGCGGGGTCGAGGGGCAGAGACCCTCGCCACCAAGCATAAATTCACTATTGAAAATGCATTGGAGCACACACAAATGAAGTGTTTTAAAAAAATATCACTTGAAAAGTAAGACTAAATGAAACTTGAAAATTTTACCATCGATTAGCTTTTAAATCAGACAACTGCAAGTTCATTCCATGAGCGAATATCGGCATGAGTGAACATCATCGGTGGGACACTTAGGGATGTCTCACCGATACAACAATGATGATGTATGTCATGAACTATTGGCAACAGTGAACGGTGGAGATCAAACAAAGCTTTGATCGGATGTCTTTCCAAGAGATTGGCACGAATATTGTAGATTCCCTTCATGATTCTCTAAAATTACACAAGTGGTGTACCTGTGCCTTGGTGGACCCTAGGTGGAGTATGGAAGCCTTATCGGTGTGAGTGAACATCATCGGTGGGACACTTAGGGATGTTCTACCGATACAATGATGATGACGTATGTCATGAACTATTGGCAACAGTGAATGGTGGAGATCAAATTTTTGGCCTCAACAACCTTTTTAAAAGGCACGTGCATATAAAGTCACAGAATTGACTTGCAACCATTCAATTAAAAATCTAATCGATGGAAATAAATAAAAAACCTATTCAAGGCTAAAATGTCCCTAAAATGAAAAGGTAAATTATTATTAGTGGTGATATTTCCCAAAAATTAATTGTAGGAATATAAAATTAATGGCGAATATAATTAATATCTGTAATTACAGTATAAACTATTGGCGAATTAGTTCCAATGACGCATCGTTTAAAAAGTAATGCATTGGCGAATTAATCGAGACAATTTATTCTTTTGTAAAAACCTGACGATTCAACATCCTTTCTAACTTGTATTATTTGCCATTTTTGGAAGTCCCAATTTCAAATATTTGCCAATTGGTGAAGATTCGCCACTAAAGTTTTCCCTGAATTGTATCATAACAACTTGCTTAAATGGGGACGAAATCAAAGACATGGCAATGAAAATACACCCTAAAAAATCCTCTTGTCTAGATGGCTTCTCCACAAGTTTCTTTCACAAATGTTAGGATATTGTGGGTAATTCATTTTTGAGGCCACCAAGGAATCTAGGAGAAAAGAAAAGTTGTTGAAAGATCTAAATAACACCTTTTTAGATCTTATTCCAAAGAAGGAACATGCTTTGTCTCTAGATGATTTTAGACCCATTTAACTTTGTAATATGGTCTATAAGATCATTTCAAAATCAATGGCAAATAGATTGAAATTGGATCTCTCAACCATAACTACTAAGGACCAAAGTTGTTTTGTTCCTAGTAGATTAATTTTAGATGGTGTTATAATTGCACAAGTGACAATACACTATATTCAAACAATTGGTCAAAGTAGCATACTAGTAAAACTAGACATTAGGAAGGCCTATGATTGGATAAATTGGAGATTTCTCTTCAATTTATTGGAATGTAAGGGTTTCAATAGGTATTGGTTCAATTAGATATTCAATTTGGTTTCAACTCCTTGTTATTTTTTCATAATCAAAGGTATCCCCCAAGGTTTCTTTAGTACCTCTCGGGACTATGGTAGGGAGATCCTATTTCTCCCTTTCTTTTCATTATGATGATAGGCATGTTGGGCAAAGAAATAAATAATGCAATTAGGTCTAGCAAATGGGAAGGAACTTTAGTAACTAGCAACTTTCCTTCGATCTCACATCAATAATTTCTTGACAATACAATGGTTTTTTGGATCTTCCAAGAGAACAGGGACAAAGATAATGAAAGAAGTGTTAGATTATTACTCTTTAGCCTCACAAAAACTAGAAAATGTAATAATATCATATGTTTTATTCTTCTTCACCAAGCCCCTCAAATAGGTAGAAATACTCAAAATTTTAAAATTTTAAAATGGATTGCTTCCTTGTACTTATTTGGGCCTATCTAATTTTGGACTAAGAACTATGAAACTATGGGATTCCTTATTGAAAAGACGTGGCAACAATATTTCATCATGGAAAGGAAAATGGTTATCATCAGTAGGAAGAATAACAATGTTAAAAGTTATCATTTATATCACTCCAATCTATGTTCTCTCTTGTCTCTAACTTCATCATTGAATCAAAGGTTGAATCAAAAAATGATAAACTTCTTCTAAAAAGGTTCTTTGGAGACAAAAGAGTCTTTTAATAGCATGAAACGCATTTTGCAAGTCAAAAAATAATGGTGGTGTGGGACTAAAAAATAAAAGCTCTCATAATAGAGATCTTGGATCCAAGCTTGTATGGATCATGTACTCCAACCCAAATCTAAGATTTGGGTTCATATTCTACAAAATAAATATTTGGATGGTAAAAAAATTCCAGAATCCTTTCCATCAACAACCCACCTAAGGGCTCTAGTTTGTGGAATTGTATCTTATCTTGCAGAGAAATTATCATAGATTACTTGACCTTAGAAGTAAGAAATAGACAATTATTGAGAAATATGGTACCTTTCCTCAAGAAAAATGGATTCTATCTTCAAATTGGGGTACACATGTGACTTATTGTGTTCTTTTGGAAACCTATTGTGAAGTTATACATGGTATTGGAATGAATTTCACATACTTCCTTCCTTTGAGATTGATTAGCTTTGAGCGGTAATCAAATCTAGATGATTACTTTTGGCTTTTGAGGAGGATTTCATCAAATGAAATTGCTTGAAAACTAGTCAATTTCTAAATTTGGTTATACTATGTTTAAGTGGAGGGAGAAAAGACTAATATACCAATCCATTTATACTAGAAAAATGTTTTTCTTCCCAAGGATAGAATATTTTCATGGGAAGTACTTCAAAAATGAATACTCACAATAATAGATTTAGAAATCTAGGGTACTCAAGCCCTTCTATGTGCCCTCTTTGCAAAGTAGGCGAAGAATATATGAATCATCTTTTATTTGGCTATCAGTTTTCCCATAAATGGTGGTATTGGTTATTTGTAAAATTAGGTTGGTTTTGTGTATTTCCAAAATACATCTTATGTGTATTCAAATCATGACCCACTCTTAATAACTAGGCTATTTTTAATTGTTATGGATACTAATTTTGTCTATTCTAGTATGGGAAGTCTAGAAAGAGAGAAACCAAAGAATATTTTAGGATAAGGAAATGTCACTACCCTATTTCTAGAATAAGGTTGAAACCTCCATTGTTGAAATTATGAATACAAAATTTTTATTGAAGGAAAACCATAGTAATTACATCTCTTTTTGGGATAATCAGATGTCCAAAAAATTGTCAAGACTAAAATTTCCCTTGTCAATGGGTCTCGAGGTGTTGAGACCCTTAAAAAAGAGCTTATGGAAAGTAGTCACCACCTTAATTTGGCTCGATAAAACTTAATTTCAATAGTCCATCAAAAGGAAATCATGGACCTTTGAGTGATGGATATAACATTCATGATTGGAATGGAACCATCATGTGTAAAGCATTAAAATACCTCCACCATGGCACAAACAATGAAGCGGAGTTACAAGCTCTTCTTCTTGATCTGCAAATTTTCTCAAATCTAAAAATGTCTAAATTTGAGATTGAGGGAGACTCCTCATTGACAATATTTAATGCATTAAGGTCAAAATATCTTCAAGGATGGAAACTTAGCTCTATATTCTTAGTCATCCAAAGAAAACTCATAAAACTAGATTATTATAGTCCTAACCATGTCTATAGGGAGGTTAACAAGGAGACAAATATTTTGGCCAACTCAACTATCTTTATGGTAAATGATTAATTGGCATATGAAGCACTAGCTAATGAAATATTAGAGGTTGGAGAAAGATGTGAGATATGACATGATAATTATTGAAATATGCTTAATGGATGACACCTATATTTTTTGAGGTCAAATGGGATTGGGAGCTATAATTAAACATTAAAGATGATGATCGCTTCCAAATTTGATAGTGTGATCTCACTTCCACAAATCCTATTAACTAGACACAATTCAATGTATCTTAATTGAAAAACATTATGGTTATATTGTCGACATTCTATGATGGATACCTATTAGGCTTGTTTCTTTCCAGTGCCAAATGATATTTTGGGGGCTTATTACAAAGAGGAAATTGCAAGGTGTCTTTAATACATGTCATGGCCTCATTATATATGTCATTCAGTGGGTATTAGGTGAGGATTTCATATGCATAAACCATAAGTATAGGGTAAATCCAGATATTGTTTCCATGTTTGTGGCATCCTTGTTGGATGTGGGTGAGATGAAATATGTGGTGAAACAAATGGCTAAGGCTTATTGAAACAAAAATTCTTGGGAAATCTAGAAGAAATTTAGGAGGTATGATGATGGGATCCCTATTCCTTTCAACTAATAGCAATCCATTAATGAATCATATCATCATAATCCATCATTTGTATCCTTTGATAGAATAACATTATTCATTCATAGCTGATCTCTCTTATGCTTTCATGAAGTTCCTAGATCTTGAGCAGCTATAATCATCAGCTAAATCTTGCATGGTGTAGAGTTATTCTATACCATATTTTACATGGTTTCAAAGCTTTTCGGATTGCTTCTTGTTAGTCTTTGTTAAGAGATCTAGATTACAAATCTTGGTGGATCTTGAAAAGTTGAGTATGCTCTTCTCTTGCATCAAATGATGATCTAGAAAATTAGAAAAGCTTGAAAAAATACCCAATTTGGAGGTTTCCCTCTTTGTAGCTTTGTATTGCAAGTTCAAATTGGAGCTTTTTGGTGCAAATTTGAGCTCACCATTGAGTTCAGGAGGTTCAAGAAAGTCAATTTTATCTTTTTTTGTCTAAATTGGACATATGAGGCCAAATATATGAGGGTTTGAAGTTGAAGTGTGGTTGCTAAATCCAGGAGGTAGCTACAATTTTGGGGCACTTTGGGTCCATGATGACCTTTCCATTGTGTCCAGGAGGCCCAAAAACCCGAAGATCAACTATCAAATCATAAAAATTGGACGACTTGCCCTGAGCCCTCAAAGAAAAAAAAATTCCCATTTCATACAGTGGTACAACTCATTTATAGAAAAAAAAATCGACCACTGAAAAAAATATATATTTGTAGGTGAAAAAATAAATATTGGGCTTTTAAAAAAAATAAAATTAAAAACCAGAAAAGGAAAAAATTGTAGACGTTGTAGCAATGCTACAACATACTGTAGACTAGTAGGGTTAGGTCATTGATGAGGCACCACATGGCACAAGGCCATAGGCCCACACAACAATTACAAGCCCACCTACCACTATCCTCCACCGTCCTCTATAGGTAACTGGAAAAACAGTATATTTTGATGAAAATAAATGGATATTCCTTCTCCCCACCATTGATAGAATATTCTTAGACCATATTCCATTGGTTCAAATATTCTGTTTGGAGGAGAATATTCCAACCGGTGATGGCTTGTCGTTAAATTTAATCATTTGAGTTTATGGCATCATCATTGCATCAACATTATGTCAGCACTCCTTAAAGATTTTTTGCCTCCCTCACCATTTGTATTTTGGTTTTGAAGGGAAAAATTTGGAGGCCCATAACTCAGCTAACCAGACTCCTTTTCTCGATTTTTTCTTAATTTATGGTAGAATTTTGTGCTCTTCATAATGGTGTATTTTTATTTATTTTGGTGCCTAGTTTTTCCAAATATTGTAGATTCTCACAAGTGTTGAGCTGAGACATTCTCATTTTCAAAACCTTTGGGGCTCTGTTCTTGCTCCTACGGTAAAAATTTTGGGTATTTTTTTGAAAGTGCATAATTTTTTGTGTATTTTCTAGTGGTGTAATTAGATTTGTAACATGCCCGTTATTCTACCCAATAAGTTTACCACCTTTTTAACATCAAGTAAATAAACTATGATGCCAACACTTAGCAATACAAATTTTCTTTTCATAAATAAGAATAATATGCACATTTGAAATAAACATGATTTAAAACATTCCCATTGCATTACAACAAAGTGCTACAACTTTCCAACGTATTGATTTCATATTACATAGTTTCATGATAACATTTTCTCTTTTACAATCTTCCATAGAAATGAATACACAAATACTTACATAGCTTCCATGAGCTTACTAGCACTAGGTATATGAATGGTCCAGGCGCTGATGAGGAGAAGCATCACTCAAGCGCTTTTCCTCCAACCACAGACTTATTGTGGTCCCTCGCAGATCTACCTAACTAGTAAGATGGCCCTTCCCTTTGACGAAGAGATTGGTTTGGTAACCTCATAATTATAATGACCTTCCCTAAGCTTGGTGTTGTGTCCTACATATCTAGATTTGTCACACAGTGGCTACAACCTACCATATGGCAATACCTATCCAATATGTAAACCCGGATCACAGTGAACTGACAGTGTAAACAGTGGAAACTTACACTGCTTTGGCCAAAGTATTCATCACCCCCAATTTAGAGTGGACATCACACGCTCACCCATCTTCCTAGCTTGATTTGTATTGACCATTCATATCCTGTGCATAGGCTCTCCCCTCCATTGGATTATCCTAACCCCAACAATAACCTGTTTTCATTTCAAGGTTAACATGTAATTTCCACAAAACTAATTCACATGCATAGGCTATGACTCAACTTTACAAATAACTTTAATAATTGACTCCCATCAAAACTATAATCCCATCAATAAATGACCTCATTCAAAAGTGTAATATTCAACAATCAAAAGTATAATATCCAACAATAGATTATCTTAATTAAAAGTATAATCTTCAACAATAAATGATTCCAACAAAAGATAAAATCAACAATCAATGATGAATCAGATCATATAAATTAATCTCAATAGGTGTATACTTTAACCAAAGATCAAATAAACAACCAAATCAAGTAGGTTAACCTCAACCTAGGGTTTCAATCAATAATCAAGTAATTATGCCATCCTAGTAGGTTATTCTCAACCTAGGGCTTCAATCAATATTAAGTAAAGGAACAATCAAGTGATCATTCAAGTGTGGATTAACAATATGGTTTCTCATGACATTGCATCCTATCAACGATGACATGTGTTTTATACCATCATTATTGTTCTATTGCCAACATCAGTATTCCCAAGGTTTAACTAATGTTTAAAGCTAACCTCGTTATTCCCAAGGTTTTTCCTAGCATTATAAGCTAACCTCAAGACGTCGATGTAAACCGAATTTCATATTTCATTCCACCTACGTATAGTATAGACTAACTTTGTATAATATAAATATAAACATCATCATATATTTTCCCATATAGGGTATAAAAGTATTAACCCAATATGATAGGATTCTCAAGCAAGTAACAAGCAAGATCATGCAAGCATAAGCAAGCATCGACCTATTGATGATAACATAGTTGTTGAGCTTGCTCATTAAGAAAGTTTTGATAGTTTTGATGACACTGAACCTTCTCCTCCTCCTCAAGACTTCTTTGAGACTTTATTTTCTATGGCTCTTAATTTGTAGTTAGATGGTTCATCTTCTTCATCTACGAGTTAGCATCTTGAGGCCGATTGCTCTTTTAATCCAACATTGGAAAAATCATCTAGTGATCTTACTTCATCATGTTTTGAGGAAACAATGGGGATGATAGGTGTAGTCAAATGACATGCACTGATATCTCATCTCCTTCATCTACTAGTGTACTTGAGGATTCTTGTGAATCCAAATATTTGGCTCATTGTGATTCAATGCAACAAGATATTCATTGTCTTCCAGAGATGGCTACATGGGATGAGTACTTGACAAACATTGCTGGTTTGTTTTATGATTCCCTCATTTCAGTTTTGGGAGAAATCATTGATTGCATTCATCTTCTCTTTGATGAAGATGTTCCTTCTTCATTTGTTGTGAGTGAGCACTTTGACCCTCTTGTTCATTCTCTACATGATCATCCTTTACAATTTGACATGAGTGTGGATATTTTTAGACAACATTTGGAGGAGGCTTCATTGTCTTCAGAAGATGTATCTTTGTCTTTAGATTATGTTCTATAATCTTTTCTAGGAGATTCTAGATTGTCTTCTTCAGTAGAATGGCCTATAACATCTATTTGGAGTGTGACAAATTTCGGTATCAACATGGAGACACTTGAGCATTCTTCAAAGACATCACACATCATCCTTCTTCCCACATCTTCCTTTCAAGAATGAGAAGACACCATGCATACCATCTTGGTTTTGTTTCTTCCTAAGGGGAGGAACATTTTTTGATGGTTTTGGATCATCTTATGCATTCAATGTCAAGATTCTACCATCATTATAGGAGACTCAACATCGGGGAGGATGCATGGTCTCTCTTCTTCTTCTCTCTTATGGGGGGTATTTTTCCTTGAATGGGATTTTTCATGGAGAGCATATTATATTTTCTCTCCTTTAGGGAGGAGTTTTGTCCCACTAGTTTTACTCTTTTTCTCCATTTGTGAGAAATTGCATTTTCATTGTACATGGGTACCTAACATGGCCTCATAATCGAGACCCATCTTTGTGTCATTTACATAATAATCTACTCCTTAAGTTGCACTTAAGGGGGGTGTTGGTGTAAATAGGTGTTTCACCTCTCTAGTAATTAGTAAGTACTATTTACATGTTAAGTTTATTTAGGTCATAGGAGGGAATCTGTCTAGAAGGTGTTAATTGTCATTAGATCTTATCTTTTGACTTTTAACAAATGTGTCCTAAGTAGTTATAATAAGTTGTCACATGACATAGGATTAAGACACTTGTCATAATCCTATTTAATCCCATGTCTCATATTGGCTATATAACCAGGTACTCTCATAAGTAAATCATATTGATTGATATAATTGATAAAATAATTGCTATCATTTACATCCTTTGATATAATAGAATTATTCTTTCACAGTTGATATCTCTTGTGCTTTCATTAAGTTCCTAGATCTTGGGTGGCTATAATCTTCAGTCAAATCTTGCATGGTGTAGATTATTCTATAGTAACTCTTACAACTTTGACTAAAAAGTGGGATATAGTACTGAGGGCTAACCCACTTTTCAAAGCCATGACTTTTGATTGAGACATTTGTTTTACTATTATAATATATCGTTGGAAAGCTCCCAAAGAGATCTACAACATTGAAATGATTTAAAGATAATTTTCTGGGACAAAAACTTTAATATCTCCCAAATGGTATAGATATTGAGATGATTCTTTCATCATTCAATTCATTTTTCAATTATGCTCCTTGGAGTAAATCTTCAAGTCTATACGTGCTCATATAGGCTAACTTATGCAAGTGGCCATATTTTGCCTTTTTCATATTTTTGACTGTCTAACACCCCTTAAGTGTCATCATGGGAACCAAAACAACTAAATAAACCTACAAACAAAAGGAAAAACTTTTTTTTTGGCTAATGCAAGATTGCCCTCACACCATTGGATGCTCCTACATCATTTTTAAATGTAGAATATGATGAATGTGGGAATCTAATTGAACTATTATAGATTTTCTTATAAGGTCTACTTTTCTCTTAGATGGAGTTATGTACAATTTGATACTCATGGTTTAGTCCTAATGGTGTAGTTATGTCCTTTGTTCTTATGCCCGATGATACCTATGAGTATATGCTTTTGCACGTGTCTAAAACTCAATGGTGTTGAGAACCACCTTTAGGGACCTACTATAAATAAATGGGAATATTTTTCCTTCCTTAATAGCAATTAAGCCCTCTCATTGATAAATAAAATGAGAAGAAATGTCAAACAAAGATGTAAGATACTTAAATGATAATCAAAAAATGTATATATATACACACACAAGTTCCAAGTTCCAACATAAGTTTTGAGTCTATATGATGCAATCCAAATGATATTTAATTATCTAATGATGCCATAATGACCTAAGGCTTTTACTCAAATACAAGATCATTGATGCTCAATTTGAAGTATTTGGTGTGATGATAGTGGTCAAACTATCGACAATATTTGGCTTGATAAAGAAAGAAATGATATTTCTATTAGGAGGAGAAGGCTACATGAACAGTCCTATTGAAAGGGTAAATTTGTGCCTATGATCAACTTTAGGAGATAAGAATGGCTACAAAAAGATTTGGACCTAACTTTTTAGAAATGAACTATAGTGATGGCTAATAAGTTTTAAAGTTTAGGTCAACTTATATATCAAATAGAACAAGACTAAAAAGAAGTAAAAAATTTAAAAAGAAAAGTATACACATTTTCTCCTCGACAAATAAGTAAAATAGAATCTAACTAAAACTTTAAACTCATTTTTAAAAATTAAATATAATCAAAATTTCTTATCAACTAAAGGGGTCATAGAACAACCAATAAGGATGATGTTGTGTACATTGATTATATCATTCGTCAAAATTCAAAATCCTGAAAGCATAATTATTCTAAGTTTTGATGGACTAGTTCCTCCTCATCATGACAATATAACTAAAAATAAATGTATTTTTTTAATCATTTTATAATCTACTATTGTGAAATAAAAGATACCAATACCTATTTAATCTAATTATTTTTACCAAAGAATCTCTTCCACAAAATAAAATCTCACATTATTATAAATATTTTACATGTGTTAAGAGTGCTTTCCCACACAAAATCTAACCACTTTTTAATGTCACACCATGGGTGTGGTTGAAAGCATAATTTGCATTGATATTCATCATGGAAATAAAATTTCAATTACACCTCACATTCGCCATCTTGTTATTGGCCCCAACTTTTGACTTAACAAGATATACTTGAGTAATCCTACTCATATATATCTAGCCACCCATTCACACATGGTGCTCATTTATAATAAGTAAACCAAAAGTCTTAATACTATAGAATAAGTTATCCTCCTCGCCATACAAACTAAGTACATGAATTAATTACAAGACGACACCCAAATCTAAATTTTAAAACCCACTTCATGCAAAAGTCCAAATGGTACAAATTACATCGATTTAGAAAGTTGCATGTCGAATCTAGTGAAATGAAATGGGAGGCCAACCATTTTATCTTACTTTAGACATGGGATTCTTCAAATTAGTTTATGATTTTTTAAAAGTAAATTGGGTTAGATTTTTATTATGAGTTTTAATTAAAAAGTTTGTTATATTCGTTTGTCTCGTTTTTCAAGTTGTTTTTATAGTCGTTATTGATATTGTCGTGAGATGTACACTTCATGATGTATTGTTATTATGTCTTTATCATTTTTTTTGTAAGACATGATCTCATTTTCTATTGCTTTTTTGACATTGCTCATCAACGAATAATACATCTAAAATGATACAACCTAAGTAACATAATTATCAATATTTTTGTCTTCTACTTAATCTATATTTCTATATAACTTTTCTAATATAAATTGATTTAAAATTAAACTCTTTCATATAATATACTTTCTTCCAACTAATTTACATTCTTCATATAATAACCATAATATACTTTCTTCCAACTAATTTACATTATTCCTATAATAACCATTTTTTTCACATATTTTTTTCAATTTAATCATTAATAGGTATTTTAAAAAATCTTATATAATAATATTTTGTGTATTTTTCCACTTACCAAAGAAGTCCAAGGAAATCCTACTTTCCCTCCTATCTCGTTTCGTGTGAGAAAGAAATTCTTGTAGGAGACACGTGGTGGTTTAGACGGGTCAATGGAATTTTTGTAACACGTTAAAAATATAGAAACTTGTAAATTCAGTAGATAATGGTTTACATTAATATTTTAAAAAGTGAGATAAAAAGTCTTAGTCAAGCAAAGACATCAATTTGCATTTAACTTTGTATGGTTAAGGACGGCTCATGGGGAATAAAATATTCCATATTAATAAATCATTTAAATAAGTAACTTAGATAAAGAGTTGGGTAGTGAAATGTGTAGAGATTAGTTTTACAAATAAAATAAAATAATAAAAACAAATGTGTATTTTGAGGTTCATGAAGAGATAATTTTATTGTGATTGTTTGAATTTTAAAGTTAGATTAGGATGAGGAGATTGAGATGTTTGGGATTTGTAAAAATTAAGATTGTATATAATTTTAGGTCAATTTTGTACTACCTAGTCTAATCTTAACATGCAAAAATGAACTTGTGTCCTACAAACTAATACTTGTCTTGATGTTTGGACTTCCAATAAAGACTAACATTATTGACAAACACCTTTGGGAACCTACTAAACAAGGTTCTTGTCTTTATGATAAATTGTTATATTCGATTCAGTGATCTTTTTATAAAAGAAATTGATAACATGTAATGAATTGCATTAGACATTGTTCTAATGAAGGCAACTCGAAACAAAAATGTAAATAGGTGATACAAAGACCTAGTATAATACTAATGTTTCAAAATTGGTTGAAAAACAGGTGGTGCAATTAGAACACACTAAGATAACATAAATTCCTTTTTATTGGTTTCTAGATTCAATGATAGATTTTAAATCATAGATCTTCAATGATCAAATGGGCTAGGGGTGATGTCCTTTTATACTTGACTTTGAACATAATTTGAAACTTTTGGTGTAGGAGCTAGTACATAAAAACTAATTGAAAAGGGATTGGCTCAAGCCCATGATTAGATTTGTATTTAAAGCTTTGAGTGTCAAAGTTCTGTGTATAAAAATGAACTAGGTCACATCCATAGATGCAGTTGAAACCAAGAGAGGAACAAACAATTGAAGAGTCAATGCATGTATGACGATGAATTTAGTTTTTTTTTTATGATTAATTGTAAACTTGGGTCAAAGGGGGACCAAATTAGTCAAAATCATTTGCTAGGAGAAGTATTCAAGATAACCATAAAAAATGGTCTTAAATGAAAGATCAACTTGTAGTGTTTGCACTTTTCACCCTTATAATTTTCCTCAGCTTTGATGTGCATACAAATCTACATAAGTTGATCATACCAAAGTAGAAAAAAGTTAAAAATAAACACAACTAAAACCATAATAACTAGAATATGATCTAAAATCCACTTATGAACTTTGCATAAACTTTAAGAATGATTAGTAATAATATGTCACCGTTGACTCCATGTGTGCCCTTTAAAACATACACACAAATTAAGGGACAAAAATATTAATAAAAATTAAGCATGATAACATGGCAACCGACAGAGAAGTACATTGGACGCCCAATGAGCATTTTTTTGCAAGAACGAGAGCGGTGTGTAGGACGCTAGCCGAAAGATTTCTTTGAAGGATGCTTCGCTGGCCAGTAAGGACGGGGCTACGCGGGTTGAATCTGATGGGGCTGTGTTGGTTGGGACTGATGAGGCTGTGATGGGGATTTCTCCTCACAAGGTTCCTCTGGTTCTTGTTGCGTCTGGGAGGATGGGTTTCCCCTAAATGTTCAGTCTGTTGTTGGGTGGAATGGTGCTCCTATTTATTCTGGTGGCCATCGAAAATTGTTCTCTGATGTGATTTTGAATGCTCATTCCAAGATTCCTCCTACTTCAGCTACGGTTCAGCCTCTGCCCTATGCCTGTGCATAACCTGTCGTGGTTTGTGGGCTTGAGGTTGCTGAGAATGAGAATTTTTTTTTGCATCAGGGTGTGGTCTACAGGTTTAATGGCTTGTGGCCCTCCCTTCCTAATCTCCATGAGTGGGTTTCTGGTTCTTGGAAGCCTATTGTTTCTGGACCGATTGACCTCTACCCCAGTGCTAGAGGTTTTTTCTTTGCAACCTTTTCTTCCCTTGAGGATCGTGACCGTGGGTTGGACAGGGTGTGGATGTGGGATGATCATTCGTTGTTTATTCGGCCTTGGTCTTGCTCTTTCAATCCTCTTACGAAGCCTCTAAATATCTGATCAGTTTCAGTTTGATTGTCGAATCTCCCTCTCCAATTTTGGGAGAATTCTTGTTTTGAAGCTATTGGCAATGCCATTGGTAGCTTTTTGAAGGTGGATTTTACGTCTTGGGACCTCAGGCATACTCCTGTGGCTTATATTTTGATTGATTTAGACATCTCCAAACCTCTCTTTGGGGATGTGGCTTTGATGGTGGAGGATAGACCTTGGAAGTAGCTCTTGGACTATGAGGGGCTCCCTTTTCGGTGCAGGAGATGTTTCTCTGTTGGTCATTTGGCCTCTGGCTACCCTCTTGCTCATCGTAAGAGCGCTGCTACTTGGTGGAAGGATGCTCTCACGGACCATCTCATGGTGGGCTCTCTCTCTTCGGATGTTTCTATGGAGGACATCCCCTCTTTGGAGGTTGTGTCTTCCTTGGCTCCTCCTTCGGTTCCTTCTGTGGAACCATTGCTGCCCTGTACTACTGTTGTTGTGCCAACAAAGCCTGCTTGTCCTTTGATGACCACTTATGGTGTTCCTCTGACAAACACTTATGATGTTCCTTTCAATGCTTCAGACTCCTCTTCTTTGTTACTGACTACAATGTGTAGTGACCTTTCCTTGGTGGTTGTTGAGCAACCGCTCCTCTCTCCTCGCTCGATGGACTGTGCCTCAAGGCCTTCCTGGTCTATTATGTAGAGAAAAAAGAAGGGACTACCCAAAACGCGGCCTCGGGTTTTGGGAGTCAGGTTCGATCCCCCAGATTTTGGGGTTGTCTAGTCCTCTTGACATGCAGTGTGTCTAACGTTTATGTCATGTTTCTATTTTCTAGTTCATGCATGTTTTGAACTAGTTTGTTTTTGGCCCTTTGGGATCTCCATGTAAAGGGTACGAGACCCTATAAATGGTGCTTACTTTATCAAAACCGTGACAATGTATATAGAATTGAATAAAAATATCATAAAATGAGCGTCAATATAAGAATAAAAAATTCACACATAATATTTTTAAAAGGCATTTTCATAAAAGATCTGTGGAGCGAAAGTTTATGCAAAGAGAAGAAACTAGGTCCAATCTCCCAGGCAATCAATTTGGCAAACCACGTTGGAGGAAAGACTCATAGAAATACAACAGAAAGAAAAATATGAAGGTGAGAATCAAATACTACCTAGTGTGAAAGAAGACAATTTCTTGAATGAAAGATCAAGATGAGTGGAAAATTGCAGATGGGGGAGATCTGGCAAAGGATTAAATGGAAGGAGCAGAAAATATCCTCAAAGAAAAGATGGATTTCGGATTCGTTGGTGGCAATTGGAGTGAATAATGTGGATCAAGAAATGAATAAATAAACCAAGAACAATAGAAATCACAATCACAATCAAATCAAATCATTTAATGAAATTATGTAAACAATGAATCAAACTTTACCTTGCTTAGATCCATTGCTTTTCAATTGCACCTTGAAGAATGGTAGTGTAGTTGCTCTCAAAATTTTGCACAAAGCACTTATAATGATAATGATCACAAAAGTATAAAGATTTCTCGAAGAATCAATGAGATGGATGAAGGTTATATTTGTAGATTTTTCTTGATATCGATCAATGGTTGAGATTGAATAGATAGATCAATGGATGAGAATACTTGAGAAGAATTGGTTGATAGATATGAGGAATTAACTAATTGAATGGTTTGAGTGAGCTGATGTATGAAGTAGTGAAGTGACATTGATTGATTAGAGAAGAGTGACTGTAAGTTAGACTAAATAGATTAGATAAAAGTCTGATCTAATTGAAGAGTGAATTAAAAATGAGTGTGAGTTAACTGATGAGGTGGAAAGTGCATGAAGAATTAATAAAAGAATTAAATAAATAAACTATTCAATTCATGTGCACATGGAAAAAATAAATAAAATAATACTTTTATCTATCTTTAGAAGAAAATAATTTATGGAGGAATAATTAGATAATTAAATAATTTGAAATTTAATTATTTAATTATTGAGAACTAGAAGAGATTAATTGAAAATAACTTAATTAAATAGTTAGAAATTATTTAATTAACGTGCAAGAGAATAATAACTAATGAATTAATTACTGTTAGGTGTAGATTTCTTTTAGGTTATTTTGTTGTTTTGTGGTTGTTGGGCGTTGATGGCAACTTCTTGTCTTATTTTTAGATCAACATTCGCTTTGTTGTGTTTTTTGGTTGTTGGTTTGTTGTTGGTGGTTTTTTAGAATATCCTTTCGTGCAACATTTTGTGTCTGATGTTCTAAAGGGTTTTGGGGCCCCTTCAAAACCTGTTTTCCCTTTTAATCAAAACTAATGAATTAATTAAATAATTAAAATTATTTAATTAATATGGAAGAAAATGATAAATTAGTGAATGAATTAAATAATTAAAAATTATTTAATTAAAGTAGAAATGAAGAGAAATTTTGAATTAAAATAATTAAAATTATCTAATTATCAAGGATTAAGGATTAAGAGAAAATGATGTTAATTTATTTAAATAATAAAATTATTTTGTACTCGCCCTAAATCTGACACCACTTCCTCTAATTAATTAAATAACTATATTTAATTAATTTACCCATTCCTCCCCTTTTAATAAATTAAATATATTTATTTAATTAATTAATCCATTTTTCTCTTATAATTAATTAAATATTTTATTTAATTAATTATATCACTTTCCCAAATTATAGTTCTTCTAATCAATTAAATAATTCTTGTTATCTAATTGATCCCATTAAAATCCCCTATGTTCCTAATTCCAATTATGTTAATTACTCGATTAATTAACCCACTAACCCCCATTATCTCATTCTCCAACTTTTAACTCCACCTAAGTTAATAAACCCATGGTTTATTAACTCCCCCCACCTCATTATGCTAATTAATCCCTAATTAACTATCCTAACCCCCATCATTACCATTATTTTCTAATTTAAAATTCATCCTCAACCCTCTAAATTTGTCTCATTAATGCAACCAATCCCGCCTACCTCCACTATATTACACCTAGCCTCTAAAATTAAATGAGGTGTCATTACAAGGTGTTCTCACACATGTGTGAGCGCACCTCATCTCCTTTCTCACGATCAATTGTGACACTTGTCACAATACTAACATTGATCCATGCATCACATCCCTAATCAATCCTAGCCCTTCATCAACTTTCAATCTTGACCCTCCATTTCCCCCTCCAATTTTCTATGAATTGGGCCTTCATCTTTTATTCATCATCTTGAAATTGGCTATGATAATGCTGGTGCAATTGTGAGAAATCCACATTCAACACTTAGAGAAAATCCAACAAGAGTAGGGTGGATCTTGGAGCTCAATCAAGGAGGTCATCAAAGGTATAAACACTTGTGTTTTCATTTTATGATTATTTTTTTGTGTTTTATGCTCTTTGGTGATTAATCTAACCCTCCACATTTTGGCATGCCTAGTGGAACCCACATCCCTACTAACATTTGTTGTCAAGTTGTGTGATTCCAAAGTTGTATGTTTCAGACACTGTGAAATCATGATTCTGTGACGACTTTTAGTGCTTGTGTAACGACTTGCGACGCCTTCGTTCGAAATTGTTGTGCCCATATGAACAATCTTGTGGAACCTGCGAGTTGAATCTTTGTACATATGTCTCACGATTCAACACCTGCATTCTAAAGATTGTGTTTAGTCATTTTACTAACAGTTCTCAGGTTTTTGTAGGGTTTCTTTAGTGTTTTAGGCTTGTCTTTGATGTTATATCAAGGTTTAAAGCTTATATTAGTTGTTATCACCCGCTATTATATTTAGTTTATCTTTTATTTCACAAACACTACAACTATTACACTAAAGGCCAAGATAAAAAGAACCCCAATCTAAAAATCAACTTAAAAATCTACTTAGGCTAAACAAGATCACTAGATATCACCTCACATTTTGTTTTTGGGTTTTAAAATTAACCTTAAAAGGAAAAAGAATTCACATTTTAAGTGAATTAGGTTAAATATCTTTCGTGTCGATAGAGTGTTGTCTTTTTGCGCCTGCGCTAAAACTTTCAGCGCTTGCGTAACTGCGCCTGCATTGTGATTTTTAGCGCCTGCGTAGCGACCTGTTGTGCATTCATTTGACCAGAAAATATCTCTATTTTTTCATAATAGTTTGTTTGTTTTCTATTTTATTAAAATTTAGTAATCAAAATTTTTATAGTAGCTTGCATCTTTAGTGAACATATTTAGTAAGAAATCAATATACAGCTCCTCATTGTGTCAACTAGATTTGTAAATGAAGGTGCCATTTTGTGTTTTGTGGCGCCTCTATCTAGGATAGGTAGTTCAATCTATTTTGTTGCCATCTTAACATCTTGTTATTTTTGTTAATCAATCATTCGAGAATTATCAGTAATTACCATAATTTCATCACATATAGCTAGCATCATCGGTAATTAATTTAGAAGTGCATTATTTCACTTAATCTGATGCAATTGCAGTTTCATCATATTTTGACGCTTTCATTCTTTGTTTTAAATTTGATAATTCTAGCTTTTTGTGCTTGTGTTTTTGTTTTCAACAAAACTGTGCATCTATAAAATTTTAATGTTTTGGTCATTTTTGAGCTAATGTTGGAACTAACGAGTGGTGTAGTTGTTCGATCGCCACAAATAAATATAGTCAACTACTAATATGCGGTTTTGCAAGACATTTGACCAATATTTTGTTGTTTTTCCACTTATCTAGGCACTAAATTAGAGTAGTGGGTTGATTAACTTGTTTTTCATGCTCAGAAGGGTGCAATAGACATATTCTCTCCCCTCGCACTTAGTGTAATCTTGGGGATCATAAATATTTGCATCTCTTCATTTTTTTTAGATCAATGTTTTAAGTAAACATAAGGTTACTAGTTTGTGTGTATGCTCTCCCCTCGCACTTCGTGTGATCTTGGTGATAAAAAACACCTAGCATACATTTCCCTTTAAGAGACCTACCTAGGGATTTCATCACCCTAGGGGATGATCTCAACCACGTGTATCAATAGGGTATATTTAAAGGGGGGAGAACTAAAGTTGTACCCCAATCTAGTTGCATCATAATTAGCAAAAATATGATTGCTTAGGGTGATTCCAAGCTAGGAGTGAAGGGCTAGTACGAGCTCTCAGTACCTCATTGAAGTTCTCAACCCACGCTTGTGACGAACTAGTGTTCAGGGTTTGAGCCTCACATACCTTACGTATATTGATGACTCTCTAAAAAATATTGTAAACCTAGAAAACCATCGAACGTAGGTTAGTGTGGTGCAAGGGATGTTGATCGTACCCTGAAGTTACTCACCATGTACTCTCTTAGGCTGAGATAGAAATCCTTGTGGTGAACTATGATAGTTCCTAGGGAGGGAGAAAAGGTGAGCATGTGGTGTCTGTTGACAACCCTATGCTACTGGATCTCTACCTATCTGCCTTCATGAGAAAGGGTGTGTCACCCAAGTATCAAGGAGTAATAACCCAAGCTTGCTTGGGTGGTGGGCCCACATTAATCTATAAACCTTCTTGAGCATAGGCTTTGTAATCAAGTGCTTGAATTGTCTTTTTGTGGAAAACCTGTGAAGACGAATCAACCAAAGGGTTGAGGATTGGCTATACCCTTTGAAATCAGCAAAAACTTCCAAATTTAGCCAATGTGTTTTATTGTTTGTCAAATTTCTTGCCAATTTTTTTGAGACTCTAGAACTGTGCCTACAACCAAACCTGTTGCACCTGTGGTTCTACACCTCCGTCAAAAACTGTTGTACCTATGTTTTCCTGAAACTGCGACTTCGTCTTATCATAGAATTTGAGTCTTCAATTTTGACCTCCTAGGTCTCCCTAGTTAGTCTGACATAATATGCTACTCAGTCGCCTTCTGATCATCAACCACTCCATCTTCATACCTAAAATTTTCCATTCCCCCACCCTCCCCATCATTTAAACCTGCCCGTTTGGACTTAGGAAAAACCTTAGAATCACTTATCATTTTAACACCTTGGACTTGGTATTATCTCCTCTTTTTCTTCACATCATCATCTTTCCCATCCTCTTAATCATCATCATCCAAATCCAACCTTAGGATACACCCTCTAAATCTTCAAAAATCATCATTTAGTCCTATCACATTCCTATTCAAATCAAATTTTTCCTTATAATTTAATCTAGATCCTACATCATCCTTTCTAATCTAGGGGTAGCTTAAGAACTTTCCTATATTAAGTTACATCCTTGGTTAGACCATCCTTTTTGTTTGGATAATTTAGCTTAAGGAGTGGATCCCTTTTTCTAAGTTTTTCAAAATCATTCCCATCTACCCTTGCTTAGGAACTTGCCTATCCTAAGTAAGAAAATCCTAAATCATTCATCCTAAGGGTCTAGGTTGCAAATTTTGATCACAACCTTTGGTTTCCTAAGATCAAATTAATCCAATCATCCTAAAACAATCTTATCATACAATCCAAACAAATCATCCTAAATCACATCATTAAATCAATTACCCCAAACCTAATCCTTTAAAACCAATCCTAAGGAAATCCTAATCCACAACCTTTACCATCCTTTTTATCATAAATCCAAGTCCAAACCTAGTCCAAAACACCTTTAATCTCTTAAAGAATCCTTCCTTTGGATGACATTCACTAGATCACAAGCAAGGAAATTAATGGATTCTCAAGGAGGGGCCTTTTTCAACACCACTTCATCTCAACCACCCACCCCTCATGAAGACATGGTAAATGCTCCAGAAGAGTCCCCTAGACTAAGGGACTTTTCCAATAACCCTTATAACCAAGAAATGATGGAGAGAATTATTCTTGACAAAGACCACCTTGTCCTTAGCCTCTTAGCACAAGGGGCTAAAATACCTTCCACCATCGAGATCCTACAATAAAGGGGTGATGACCCTTCAAAAAATCCCTCATCATCCAATAATTTCTCTTATCATCTCATTGGACCATAACTTAACACTTATATCCCCTCTTCCACCAACATAAATTAATTTAATATACCCCCATTAACAAACACAACCTCTTCTATAAACACAATCCCATCTAACACCAACCCACCACCTTCCTCAAATAACACAACACCTCTTATCATAAACACAAATGTTCTTCTCTCTACAAATGTAACACAACCCCTCAATAATATACCCCCGCTTACATCACATCTAAGGGTCACTATCCCCCCTAATGCTAGTGTCAATTATGCCCCTTCCAACCCCACTATACCCACACAGCCTCTCCCCACTTCATCTATTCATGCCAATTGCATCGCTTCACACAACGTATCTCAACCCCTTAATAACAACATACCTCCCCCACCCCCTAACATAAAATTAAACCCTAATCCTCAACAACAAATCATCCATAACCAACCTCCACATAATACATTCACTTTTAATCCCCAAATTAATACTACCAATGTTCATACCCAAATCTAACACAACAATCCTCCACCCCCACCTCCTCAAAATCCCCCACATATCAACAATAAAATCCCAACCCCTAATCATCAAAATCAATAATCCCCCATCAACACCCTCTTATCAATACACCTACAACCAACCACCCCAAAATCTTCCACAAGATCATTTCCTTGCCCAAGAGTTGCAGAAAATGAAAGACATGATCCAAGGAATCCAAAGTGGTCAAACCAAGAAGACCATTAGGTACGAAGATATATATGTCCTTATCTGTTTGACCAATCTATACTAGCAATCCCTTCCCTAAGGACTATGAGATCCCAAAGTTTGACAAGTATAAAGGGAAGAGTAACCCCATTGAACACTTAAAATAATTTAGAGTTCAATGACAATAAGTGGCCTATAACGACATATACCTCATGAGGTTATTCCCTAAGAGCCTTAGTGGTACATCCTTGGAATGGTTTACATAATTACCCCATGGATCCATTAAGTCTTTGCAGACAACCAAACATTTTGTAACACACTTTTCATATAAAATTGACCAAGAAATAACTTTGGCTAAGCTATGCAAAACAAAACAAAACAAAGGGGAAAGTTTTGTTGCATTCCTTCAAATATGGCAACACCTTGCAAGTAGATTCCCCTTACAAGTACGAGAAAAGCAAATGGTTAACATATTCATTGAAAAATTACACCCTAAAATTGCTCTACATTTAAGACTACAATATGTCACAACATTTGATGAAGTCATTGAAAAATGGTTAACCATTGAAAATGATTTAATTGAAAAAGGGGTAATTAAAATCTATAAGGACCAAAAAGATAATAACCAAACCTCCAATGACAAACCTAAATATTGGTCCAAAAACAAAAATGTTGTAAACGATGGTGTAACTAATAGTAAATGTGTTCAAAACATACAAAACACATAATCTCACAACACACAACAAAAAAATCAAGGTGTCTACAAGACCATAACCATTCCCCAAGGAAAAGAAAAACAAAATACCCAATCCAAATGCAAATAAACTCCTCTAGGGAACCTCTTGATGTCATATTTCATAGATTGGCACAAGAAAACATGGTCAAATTCCCTATCACTACACCTCTTTATGAAAGAAAACCCAAACCTAAATGGTATAGGGAAGACGAATATTGTGAATACCACCACATTAAAAGACATAATACCATCAAATGTATGAGATTAAAGAATTACATTCAAGATCTCATTGATAAGGAAGAAATTAAAATTCAAAATTGAAACTCCCAAAATGAGCAACTAGGAATTTACACACAACCCTTCCCACAACATAATGATGGGAAATCATATAATATTTTTTCATATACATATACCAATTTAATTCCAACTCATCCGTACATGACACAATCATCGACTGAATTGAACAATACAACACCATAACCATAAAAGCACTTGATTGTGTTGTCACCACCCACCATGGTCGAGTGACCATACAAGGAGCATCCTCCTCGTTGTCCACTCCATCCAAAACTAACAAATATAATATCATTGAACACCTTGGAAAAACCCCATCCCAAATTTTCGTCTTAGATCTCCTTCGTACATCACCCACCCATAAAGAAGCACTTGAGAAAGCTCTTCAATAATCTCGAGTACCAAGTGATATCAATGTTAACCAATTCCAAGCTATAATTGGACACCTCTCATCCTCACATCAACTATAATTCACTAATAAAGAACTTCATACCAAAATGCCTCATAATAAACCATTACACATCAAAGTTTTCGTCCATAAGAATAACATCAAAAGGGTCCTAATAGATGGTGGATTCAGTCTAAATATATGCACATTAAAATTAACAAAACAATAGGGCTATTCAGATGACATCATTGATCCCCATAAAAAAATAACTATCAAGGCATATGATGATGTTGAGAGAGAATCAAAAGGTGCCATTAATTAACTACATGTTCAAGTTGGACCGATCATTATGGAAAAAATATGTAACATACTTGATCTTGACCTACCATATAACATTCTCCTCAGAAGACCTTGGATATAGGCCATGCAAGTCGTCCCTTCCACCTACCATCAATGCTTAAAATTCTTTCATAACAAAAAATAAATCACCATTCCTACCGACCCACTACCTTTTCAATAGTTTAAAGCATTAGAAGGAAAAAAAAAAGCTATCACCATTTCCCTATTAATGATGAAGCCTCCACCTCATCCACTTACATTCATCCATCTGCATTACAACCATCATCCACACCACCCTCCATTTCCGAGGACAAGGTCAAGATAACAGAGAAAGGATGTGGAGAATACAAAATTCAAAATTCCTTTTGCATAGGGCAACTCCCTACATCTCCACGCTCATATGGTTGAACACTCAACTTGAAACAAAAATAAACCTTCAAAAAAATCAATAAATTGGGGTTATTGGACAAAGAAGACCTGGGCCTAGAAATTGATGTTTCAGCTTGGTTGTACAAAGAAGAAAATGAGCTTCCCACCCTTGAAATCCATAGGTATCCTAAAGGACATGACTTATGCAAAAATTAGGGCTACAAAGGCAAAGGATTGGGGGAACAAGAACAAGGAATCATGGAACTCATTCAACTTTGAGAATATAAGGACCATCAAGGACTTGGCTTCTTGGCCACTGATTTAATAATCATAGAATCCCAATATCCTCATAATAAAGGTGGAAAGACTTCTACTGATAAGAACTCTCAGGAGGAAGCCATTGAGGCATCCTTTCACACCATCACTGAAATTTTTGACACCGAACACATATACACCATTTCATCCTCCATGGAACTTCAACTTGAGTATCCTAAATTAACTAATTGGGACCAACGAGGACCTCTAGTGTTGGACACATTTCAAAATGATGAAGCAATTGCAAAAACCATGGGAGTCTGAGAACACATCCCATTAGGAGACCATAAGCAAGATAACCAAATCACACTACATAAAGATGCCTACTTTGGAGAACAAATCATGTGCCTCAGTCACAAAAATAAAAAAGAGAAAAATAACAAAGAAAGATCCCTTAGTGAAGACCTCGATGAGGCACTTTTGGATCGTGAAAAAGTAAAAATAAAAGACACATCCTTTGATGAAAACCTTTCTGAGGAATTGGAGGATGGGGCACATGATTCAATCCCCAACTATGATGAGACATATACTGTAGTAATCAAAGACATCAAATACATCAACTTGGGAACAAATGAGGAACCAAAGATTACCTACATTGCCAAAGATCTAGAAGAGACATTTATAAAAAATTGGGAGATTTCCTCAAAAGAAGATCCATTAAATTTTCTTGGACATACAAGGACATGCCAAGATTGGATCCATCTCTCGTATTTCATCATTTGGCAATCTATCCAGATGCAAAACCTATCAAGCAAAAGTTGTGGAAAAAACATCCACAAATAGCTCTCTTGGTAAAAGCAGAATTATAGAAACTCTTGGAAGATAGATTTATCAAACCTATTAATTATCTTGAATGGGTGTCAAACATTGTACTAGTTGCAAAACCTACTAGGGGCACCTGCATGTGTACAAATTTCAGAGATCTCAATAAAGCATGTCCAAAAGATGACTTTCCATTTCCCAACATTGATATGATTGTAGATCTTACTGTTGGGCATGAAATGTTATCTCTCATGGATGGATTTTCAGGTTATAACCAAATCTACATTGCTGAAGAATATCAGCACATAAAAACTTCATAACTCCATGGGGAACCTTTTGTTATCAAGTCATGCCCTTTGGACTTAAAAATGCAAGAGCAATGACTGTTATTTTCCATGACATGTTGCATGTTATTATGGAAGACAATGTGGATGATCTTATAGGAAAATTAAAAACAAAAGGACACATTGAGGTACTTGAAAAAATATTTGATTGGCTGGAAAAGTATCAACTACACCTTAATCCTAAGAAATGTGTATTTAGAGTCTCATCTGGAAAAATATTGGGCTTTATTGCTTCCCATCGAGGAATTGAAGCAGATCCAGCAAAAATAAAAGAAATAAGAGAAATTCCTCCACCAAATAACATCAAACAGCTCAAAAATTTACAAGGAAAGCTACAGGAACTCTGAAGATTCATTGCTCAGTTGGCTGATAAATGCCAACCTTTTTCCCATCTCCTTCACAAAAATATCACATTCAAATGGGATGACAACTATCAACAAGCATTCCAACAACTAAAAGACTATCTTGCAACACCACCAGCTTAGTACCTCCACAAGAAGATAAACCACTCCTCTTGAATATATCAGCTACTCAAGTGGCACCGGGGGCATTATTAGCTCAACATGATGACAAGGGGAAAGAAAGAGCCATATACTACATATCTCACACATTAGCTAGAAGTGATTTGAACTACACATCAATAGAAAGACCATGTTTGGTTGTGGTCTTATGTGCTAAGAAACTGTGACATTATATGCTCAATCATAAGACTCAACTCATCTCAAAGGTTGATCCATTAAAATAATTACTCTCAAAGGCAACACTCCTAGGATGCGTAGCTAAATGGATCATGGATCTCAATGAATTTGATATCGAATATGTAGACATAAAATCTATTAAAGGACAAGTGGTTGTTGATCAGCTTGTTGAAGCTCCCTTGCAAGATAGTCACCCATTGCTGTCATAATTCCTAGATGAACACATCTTGACTACAAAAGAAGGGACATAGTGGAATCTATACTTTGATGGATATTTTACACAACATGGCTCAAGGTAGGGATATTTTTTGTCACACCACAAGGAGATTGTATCCCTAAGTCATACTGAATCACATTTCCTTGCACAAAGAACATAACATAATATGAGGCACTAATAATAGGACTTAAGCTTGTCATCCAATGGAAGATTGCAAAATTACAGGTATAGAGTGACTAGTCATCAAACAAGTGAACAATGAATATCAGACAAAGGATGATAAACTCTTGCCTTACAAACGCATGGTGGACAACTTTAAGGATTTCTTCACACAAATTCAATTTGATCAGGTTCCTAGAGTAAACAATAAAGCAGCATATGCTCTAGCTATCATAGGTTCTCTCATTGATGTCCCACAAAATAGCTAGTAATATGAGTTCCTCATAGAGTAGATTTTGGTCCTTGATTATGATATCCCAAAATCTGAAATGGTTGCTGACATTGTTGGTCTTGATTCACCATGGTATCAAGACATATACGAGTACCTACACAACAACACCTTACCACCCAACCTCTCAACCTCACAATGCCAATCCTTCATTCAAAAAACATCTTGCTTCACCACTCTTAGAGATATTCTTTATCACTACTCCTTTGATGACACCCTCTTGAGATGTTTAGACTCAAAAGAAGCTCAAACCGCCCTAAATGAGGTACATCAAGGTATTTTTGGGGCCCATTCCAATGGACCAGCATTAGCTAAGAATTTTTTGTGCACCAAAGATTATTGGATCATAATGGAGCAAGATGCTATCAATTTCGTAAAAGTGTGCAAACCTTGTCAACAACATGGTGACTTGATTCATGCACCATCACAAGAATTGTAGCCTATTGTTACCACATGGCCTTTCTCACAATGGGGATTAGACCTCCTCAGTAAGATACATCCTGCATCCTCAAACGGTCATAAATTCATAGTCACTGCCACCGAACGCTTCACTAAGTGGGTGGAAACCATACCTATGACCTACATTACATGGAAAATTATTTCCAAATTCATACTCCATTACATAATGTGTTTCTTTGGCATTCCCACTTCCATAATCATATTAAAAAACCAATAAGTCTATAACCTGTGTCAACAATTCCATATCCAACACCATTTTTCCACTCCATATTACCCACAAGGAAACAACCAAGTTGAGGCCATAAACAAAACCATCTTAAGAATCCTAAATAAAATGGTTAATGAAGTTGGTCGTGATTGGCACCTACAACTTAATCCCACCCTATGGGCATACCATACTATCATTCGCACACCTATTGGAGTCACTCCCTATTCCTTGGTATATGGTGTTGAAGCTATCTTGCCAATAGAGGTCGAGCTCCCATCATTGATAATCTCTTTACAACATCTCATTGATGATGAAGAATATCACATAGCACGCCTTCAACAACTGGAGCTTCTAGACAAAAAATGTTTAAATCCCTCAACCATCTCAGAGCATATTAGAATAGGCTTTGCAGATCATACACCAAGAAGATCAAGCTAGAGAGTTTTCCATTGGAGATTTGGTCCTTAAGGAAAATCACTGAAGCCTGACGGAACAAGAAAAGAAGGGCAAGTTTGAACCTAATTAGCTAGGCCCTTACATTAGTACAAAAAAATATGGATAAGGGTCATATAATATAGGTAACATGGAGGGAGAACCCCTTGAAGAGCCCATGAATATCATCCATCTCAAAAAACTCTTCGCATGAGAAGAACCAGAAAAATACAAAAAAATACAAAAAGCAAAAAATAGTAAAGAGAAATAATCCTTCCAATGGTAAAAACCACTTTGTGGCACCTTGGGCAAGTACCATGGTGAAAACCTAGCAAGCAGGCACCATGTGTAGAGACGTATCCACCATCTATTAGGTCACTTTGTCCTCCAACTACAATAAATCCATCCATAATAATTTTATCCACACACCCCACCAACTATAGCTTGGAATACACCCATCTATCCACCCCCAATTTAATAACGGGAGAGCTTTTTCTACCATGATCCAAAACCCATCATATACCCATTTCACCCTCCTTTGTGTCACTCGGCTACGCATGTCCATAATAAACAAATAGCTTACACGATCATCACCGTTAGATGTGGTGGGAAGTGGTATTTAATGTACCTAGTTGCTCATCCATAACATAATAAAATCCCATTCTGTAATAAAACACCTCCCACAAAAAACACTTCACCATCCCAAATGAACCACCCACATCATTTTGAGACAAACAATACATAAGCAAACAACATACATGCCCACAAGGACCTTAGTACTAAACCATCATAGTCCCCAAAATCAGCATGCCACTTCTCTTGCCTCCCATCGTAATCCATCCCATCTTTTCCCAATAGGATGCATCCTTCCTCATTCTGGAAACCTCTATCAGTCTTACCTTTTGGAAAGAGATTCGGCTTTTTCTTTTTCTTTTTCTTTTTTTTGCATTTACTATTGTGATCTATGAATTCATCAAGTTAAGGCCACCTAGATCTTTTCATATCTTGGTGTGTCGACAATAAGGTACAGGGTAGATATGGGTCACCTTGTATGGTGTGTATGTGATTATCCTGATCTAATAATGATTTCTCACACCTTAGCTAAAGGGGTTCAAAATTTCGGTCTGCTATATAATCCCATTTATGATCCACTATGGTGCTTGAAATCATTTAGTGATTAGGTGTAATCTTTTGATTGTGTATGTTTGTGAGTCTCAAATTCCATGCAGGATACATGATCACACCTTTGGTCATTTATACCATTGGGGCATAATGTTTCTTGCTATATCATATTAAGGATTGCTCACCACATTTTCCCAGCATAATCTTCCCATCCACTTTTCCTTCCCTAACACTAACCATCTCCCCCCTGTCCTTTCTATCCTATTAATCCCACCATCTCCACCTACACACCTGGATTGGAGTACATGATGTATCATTACACAAAAGCAAACACTCACACTTGCACCCCATGTGATTTTAATAAGGGAATTTTGAATACAAATTTGATAAAAGTCTATGACATGATGTCAAATTTATGGATGCACTAATGACTACGAGAGAAAATTATCACAAGGAATTTATCACCATTATGAGTTCTCCTAATTATTTTACCATGATGCAAATCAGGTGTTACCAATTATATGCAAAAACCACCATAAGAGAAAGTAAATGTAAACAGGCTGACATCCAAGTTTTTGATTAAGTATTATCAATGGCATAGTATTTGTACACATCCCATCAAAACACCGTATAGATATTATGCATAAGAAAAATTTCTCACATCATTAGCACAACATAGATACATAAACAATAACATTTTTGCATCCATTCATCACATACATAAAAATCCATTTCCACATAAGAATTTACAAATAATTTTATAACATTTCCAACTGTGTACTCTACAAATAAAACCATCCACCCATCACAATGAAAAATGAAAGAAACATATGGTATGCATTAAAAGATAAATCATAAACAACCATCAAAGAAAAACTTTATTATAGGGGTCCTCATCCTCTCACATAAAGGTGTACTTAAGCCTGTGGACATGTTGTTCTCCTAGCTTCTTTTATTAATTTTTGTATTTGAAATCACTTCAGTAAAGCGCTATTATCAAGTTCTTGATTTTCGTTTTTGTAATCGAGAGGTATGGAAGATGACATCTGAAAGAAAATTGGACATGCGATCCATAAGATGAAGTTCAACCTTTATGTGAAAGTCATCAATTGCATATATCCATCATATCTCATGCATATCATAATAACATCCACATATAATCCATCAAATTATCATCATAAAGAAAAAATAAATACACATCATCTAACATCATAATCATAAAACATAAACTACATCACATGCATAGTTAATCCACATCACATAATAAAAATCCATATATAACCACATCTGCATAAAACCATATAGGACCAAATCCACCATATCATATATATATCAAATTTAATGTCATGATACAAAATGTATGATAGTCTCTCATGTGTACAAAAAGCCAAACCCATCTTGGGAAAAAAAACCAAAAAGTCATGATCAACACACACTATCATGTGCTCCCTGCATCTAACTGTCTGTCAGGTGATCTCCATGGTGGATCTCTCTGTGGTTGTGGTAGCTGAACCATAGTAACTGGCGGTCTTGAATGAGTTGGCTCGTGCGATTTGGTACCAACCGAGACACTATCAATCCTCTGCTCTGGTGGCACTCCCTCCTCATAGTCCCTCCTCCACTGCCCTGCCTCTCAGGTAGCTCGACCAAACTCCATGAAACCAACCGCAAATCCACCCTCACCTAACATATCATAGGCTACATCTCACTCCCTCTAAAGTTTGTCAACCTCCCTCCATAGCTGATCACACTCTGCCACCTGCCCTCCAGCTCCTCTTGCCCCACCATCTCCTCCTCCAACACCAGCCCCTCCATCTAACAATCCTTGTAACTTGGCTACCTTTGCCCTGGATGCGTCCCTCTCACTAACCAAAGTAACCACCTCTTCCCTAGTTACATCCCTCTCTTCAGTGAGTGTAGCAACCTACCCGTCCATCTAACCCTACAAGAAGACCACATCAACCCGTGCCATATCTTTCCCCAAAAACCTGTAAATGAGCATGTTGGGCCTGATCATTCTATTGACGGAGTCGATCTCTCTCCATTATCATGGAATTCAACTGATCTTGTAACTCTCCACCCATCTCCCACACACGACAACCCTCCTCATCTCCACCTACTCCAATATCCTCCCCTCCAATATCCTCTACACCTAGACCCTGATCTCCATCCTCTCCATCATCATCACTGTCATCATCATCCTCACTCCCATCATCACTCCCATTGTTGTACTCATCATCTGAGTTGCTGATATCCTTTGAACCACTATTGCTTCTCTCATCCCCACTGCCCTTTACCACCACTAACTAATCATAAGGCATAGTTAGTCGAAGAGGTATGTGCCTCTCCCACTAGGTATCATACTTTGTTATAGTACCGACATCTGTCACTCCTCATTTAGGATCCCACACCACTGTCGAGGTATCTCTCTAGCTTTGATATGTTGTTTAATACTTAATATAACCACCCCATTGTTGCCTCTTACGGGCCACCCATCCAAAAATTGTCTCTATCTAAGGAACACCCTACTATTGACCAAACTGTCGTAACACCCGTACTGGTAAATATCTCTCAATAATGGTTGGAATTTTCCATATCAAATAATGAACCCTTTGGATGTATGAAATATGTTGATCATCATCCTCCCAATCCTCACAATCAATATACAACCACTAGATGAATGGATCCATCTCATCAATGACCTGATGCCAATGGTCCAACTCACCCAGATGTTGTTGCCGCCAAAACCCTGCATACATAAACACATAGGGCATATCTAGCCCATGTCATCTATCACAAATTGGACACAATACAACAATACGCTCAAATGCCCATATATGCAGGCGGGTCACCCCTGCAGCCAAACTCCACCTATCCCTATACACAACATAATGTAGCTCCCTGTACAAATCACACAGCTTCTCCCCATGCATACATTGTCCCCTCCTCAAACATTATCTCTATCACCCCTACCCAACTTATCGCAAACCCTTGAGACCTCATATCCAACATCAAGGTGTTTATAATCAGTGCAACCACAAAAAGATAGAGATCTGGTCACTCACCCATCCCTACATTCAGGTCTAACTCTACACCTCTAAACGGTAAATCTCAGAATGCAAATATCCTCTGTAGCGCAACCCTCACTCCCTGAAGTTGGTACACCACTAACACTCCTTGGATTAGTATTCGAAGAATCCACCACATGTCCTCTAAAGTGAGTATATCCTCCCCAGTCGGCAAGTGAAAACTACTCGTCTCACTATGCCACCGCTCCGTGTGCTCAAATCCAAGGAATACGGGAAACAAAGTACAATATTGTCAAGTGTAGCTAGTCATCATCATCAGACATCAGCTTCTCCCGAAGTGTCCCCATAATTGCCATCCGCCACTCCTACAACTATAGGACGTTCAGGTCCTCCTACATCATTTTATACACTAACATTAGCCTTTTCATTCAAACCATGAACCTATTTCTAGCCTAACTAACCCACCCTTGCAGTTTCTATGAAACCGCGCTTCCTTTTTAGCATAGGTGTCGTTTTATTGCATGGAAGCATGCCAATTTTACACCCAAGCGCCACTTTACGCGGGTGCAACAATTTCTCACCTAGGCGCATCAATTTTCAATGTCAGCACCACATTACACATTGTTTCTTAATTCCCCCCTATACACATCAAACACATGCACGTTAAATGTATGCACGTCAAACACAGGCACCATGTTTTTTAACATGGGCACCAAAATCAACTGCAAGCACCATAGAAACACAATCACAATTTTTTTTTACACAAACACCACAATTGTTCCCTTAGGTGTGATTTCATGAAATGGAACATCCATTTTCCAAGCTCCATCCCCTAATTAGACCTACCTTGGACCCACCTAACCTAACCTAAACCTAAGGGATAGATCACATATCGGCTAACCTACATCCTCCGCCCGTTAGTACTCCCAAACCTGCTCCACATGATGAGATTGTCGAGGAATCTTTGTCATTGCTCTGTGATGTCACCTAAGCTTCACTCCACCAATCAAAAGTTGAAAATGACTTTTTGGGCCCCCCAAAATCCTATTTATAGGATATTTAAACCTAATCACCTACTTTAACCCTAATTTCTTCTAACTGGGCAGATCAAATGTCTCATTCTCCCTCCCCGTTCTGCCTTATCTCTCTATTTATTCTCCCACTTTTTACTAACTTTTTCTTCTATGTCATCCCACATCATTTTAACCCACCTTTTTTGATACCCTAACCAAAAATATTTTTTCTAATTTTTTTTGGTCAGCCTCTCGAGGGGGCATCACCTCCTAATTAACTTTTCAACCCACTGGGCCAAAATTGTATTCTTTGACACAGTATCACTTCGAACACTACATCAAAGAGGGGGAAAATGTAGTCACCCTAAATATGACACCACTTCCTCTAATTAATTAAATTGTTTTATTTAATGAATTTACCCATTCCTCCCCTTTTAATTAATTAAATACATTTATTTAATTAATTAGTCCATTTTCCTCTTACAATTAATTAAATATTTTATTTAATTAATTATATCACTTTCCCAAATGATAGTTCTTCTAATCAGTTAAATAATTCTTGTTATTTAGTTGATCCCATTAAAATACACTATGCTCCTAATTCCAATTATGTTAATTAATTTGTGATTATTTAACCCACTAACTACCATTATACCATTCTCCAACTTTTAACTCCACCTAAGTTAATAAACTCATGGTTTATTAACTCCACCCACCTCATTATGCTAATTAATCTCTAATTAACTATCCTAACCCCCATCATTCCATTATTTCTTAATTTAAAATTCATCCTCAACCCCCTAATCTTGTCTCAATAATGCAACCAATCCCACCTACCTCCACTATATTACACCTAGCCTCCAAAATTAAATGAGGTGTCATTACAAGGTGTGCTCACACATGTGTGAGCACACCTCATCTCCTTTCTCACAATCAATTTTGAAAATTGTCACAATGCTAACCTTGATCCATGCATCACATCCCTAATCAATCCTAGCCCTTCATCAATTTTCAATCTTGACCCTCCATCTCCCCCTCCAATTTTCTATAAATTGGGCCTTCATCTTTCATTTCATCATCTTGAAATTGTCTATGATAATGTTGGTGCAATTGTGACCAATCCTCATTCAACACTTAGAGCAAATCCAATAAGGGTAGAGTGCATCTTGGGGCTCAATCAACGAGGTCATCAAAGGTATAAACACTTGTGTTTTCATTTTATGATTATTCCTTTACGTTTTATGCTTTTTGGTGATTAATCTAACCCCTCCACATATTTAATTAAAGTCAGAAGAAGAATTGATGAAAAATGATGATAGGATGTGTTAGTCATTTTTAGGTTTCTACAAAGAAATCTCCCTTGCTCCCAAAATTAAAGGCAAGTTGTCAATATTTCTTTCTAAATTTAAAGGAATTATCAATTTCAAGAAATAGATATAGAGAATGCACATTTTTCATGAAATGGATAAACAATGGTTTGCAAGGGCTAAGAAACACAAATGGTGTCAATTTAAATAAGGTAATAGTATAAAATATAAAGCTCTTCCCAAAGGATTTTTCCATGGATAAATGTCCATCAAGAAAAAAAGAAAAAAAATTAAATAAGGGTATGTTAATGATAGACAAAGTGGGCCTCTATACCACAAACTAGATCCCTAATCTCAACCCACTAAACCAAAAAATCATGAACAACCATATGTGGTTTCAACTCTATAATCTTATGATGGAATACGAGAATGTTGAAACCTTTAAAATCATAGCATAGAAGATTGGGTCCTTTATCAAAGTCGATGACCAGATTGGAAGTGGAGATTTTGAAATATATGCAAGACTTTTTCTCAATAAATTTAGAATATCCCCCAATGAAAGAATCAAAATTGACATTATATTTTGGTATATGGAGGTAGAATATTGAAATGGAATGCTTTCCAAGTAGGGGATGGGAAGAATTTACAACTTGGAAAGAGTAGGCTACTACCAACAGATACCTTGAAAAAATGAGAGAGAATGTGGATAGTAAAAAAATGGACAACAATGCATATTCCTCATAGGCTCTCATTGCGAGTAGTGAGAATGAATTAAAAAAAATAGGATGTTTCAAGAATTGAAAGATTTGGAAAAAAGAATTATGCGATCACCCATATTGAAAGAAAAGTTTGATCAATATCTAAGTTCCTTTGACATTTCCTGTGATCTTTTAGGGATAACAAATCTCAATAGAATAAAATAGTCCTTAATGGAACCTATGTTGGGCTCATCCTCCCCAACACAGATGGAGATTGTCATGAAAATTGATAAGTAAAAGATTCAAATAGAGATATGGAGAGTTAACCCTCTTCTATCAACATAAAGGACCTATACACAAATGAATGGGAGCTTGGAAAGAAGGACATTGTCTTTAGATCAAGATAATTTGGACCCTCCACCTTTGTATAATTGTGGAATTCTCTAGATAGATTCTAAAAAGGAGAAATCTAATTGCAAAGATTAGTCAAAGAAAGGAAGAAAAAGCAACAAAGAAAAGATTTCAATAGATGGAGATGTCAAAGGTCAAATTAAAATAACAAGAATCCTAAGATCTAGGAAGGGAAAAACCCTTCCTAGAGATCTACTCATGGAATGTTAGGGTCTTACATGACCCTAACAAAAATTCTTATTTAAGAATCAATTAAATATTTCTAAAGAAGATATTTTCATGATCTAATAAATGGAGATGAACAACAAAGAAATTGATACAATGAAAGAAAAATTGAAGCACTAGGATGGTTTCTTCATCAGTGGGGATGTTTCCTATGGAGACATAGGCTCTTTATGGTAACCTTCCTTAGTCTTATTGGAATATTTAGGAGAAACAAATTATTGGCTGGAATGTAGGGTGGTTTTCCTTACAACTGGCTTTCAATTCATTCTCATCAATATTTATAGTTGTTCCACCTACAAAAAGAAAAAATAGCAGTGGATTTAATTGGAAGAAATATTTTCTCTCTATAATAAATCTTTCTTCTTTATGCATGGATATTTTAATGCTATCTTGGAATAATTAGACAAGCTTGGTGGGTTAAAAAAAGAAACCAGACTCAAAATGATTTTATAATTTTTTTGATAAATAACTTCTTTGATATTCCACTAAAAAGTGATCAATTTACATGGATAAATCATAAAATAGGCTTTAACAATATAGCAGAAAAGTTGTATCACTTCCTATGAAGGGGGGAATTGGGTGCTACCCAAAAAAAAGGGATTTTTTGGTGATTCCTATGTCTACTTCTAATAATTTTCCCATCCAGTTACAAATTTTAAAAGAAAAAAACTTGAATAAAGCCCTTTCAAGTTTGAAAATATGTGGATAAGACATCTATAATTCCTTAGTAACATTAAAAAAGGTGGGTAGAAAACCAAAATTATGATACAAAAATAAATTAAACTCTTCTCAAAGTTGAAGAATGTCAAAGAGAATTTAAAACAATGAAACAAAGAACATTTCAAGGATATATTTGTTGAAAATAAAAGGGTTGAAAGTAATTTAGAAAAATTGAATGAAGAGGTTTTTTTTGGAATGGATCAAACAAGATGTATTCAAGAAAAATAACTAATTGAATAGTACTCTAAAATTTTGGAAAAAGAGGAAATATTATGGAATCAAAAATCTAAGGAATCATGGTTGAAAGATAGGGATAGAAACACTAAGTTCTTTCACAAATCTTATACCAAGGTGCAAAAAATCCAAAACATAATTAATAAGATCAAGAAAGAGGATGGATCCATTTTATAGAGCCTAGATGATAACAAGACAAAAGTATTTGATTATTTTTGTAATCTTCTAAATGATTAAAACCAGTTTCATCTACAAAATCAAGAGAAAATCCTAAGAGTTTTTCTAAATATATTCAAGCCATATCATAATGACTTCCTTATAGGATCATTTTCTAAGGATTAAATCAAATATGTGGCAATTCAACTACACCCTAATAAATCCCCTAGTCTAGATGGCTTCCCAACAAGTTTCTTTCATAAATGTTGGGACATTGTGGGTAATGACATTTTTTAGGCTATTGAGGAATCCAAGAGAAAAGGGAAGTTTTTGAAAGGTCTGAACAATACCCTTTTATCTCTTATTCCAAATAAGGAACATGTTATGTCTCTAGATGATTTTAGACCCATTCACTTTGTAATACGATTTATAAGATAACTTAAAAAGTAGTGGAAAATAGATTGAAATTGGTTCTCTTAGACATAATTATTGAGAAACTAAGTGGTTTTGTTCTAGTAGGTCAATTTTAGATAGTTTTATAATTGCACAAGCGACAATACACTCTATTCAAACAAATGATTGAAAAAACATTCTAGTAAAACTAGACATCAACAAGGCCTATGATCAGGTAAATTAGAGATTTCTCTTGAAAGTATTGGGATCTAAGGGTTTAAATAGGTCTTGGATCAATTGGATGTTTATTTTGGTTTCAACTCTCTGTTATTATTTTCTAATCAAAGGTAGCCCCAAGGTTTATTTGGTGCCTCTTCAGGATTCTACCCGAGAGATCTCATTTCTCCCTTTATTTTTATTTTGATGGAAAAAATGTTGATGAGAGAAATAAATAATGTAGTTAGGTATGAAAAATGGGAAGGTATTTCAATAACAAGAAACTTTCCTTTGATCTCACGTTAAATTCTTTCCAATGATACAATACTTTTTGGATCTTCCAAGTGAAGGGAGAAAAAATAATGAAAGAAGTGTTAGATTCTTACTCTTTGGTCTCATTGAAACTCGTAAATGTAGTAAAATCAAAGGTTTTCTTCTTCTTCACCAAGCCCCTCAAACTAGTAGAAATACTCAAAATTTTAGAGTTAAAAAATGGATCCCTTTCTTGCACTTATTTGGGCCTACCATTAACTTTTGGACTAAGACTATGAAATTGTGGGATCCCCTATTAGAAAGATGTAACAAAAGTATGTCATCATGGAAAGGTAAATGGTTATCATGGGCAAGAAGACTAATAATGTTAAAAAAATTCATTTGTTCCATTCTAATCTACCTTCGCTCTTGTCTCTGACTTCATCAGTCAATCAAATCTAATGAATCAAAAAATAAGAAATACCTTTTGGAAAGTTTCTTTGGAGACAAAAAAGATTCTTTTAATAGCATGGAACACAATATGAAAGTCAAAAAATAAAGGTGGTGTGGGACTAAAAAATCAAAGCTCTCAAAATAAAGATCTTGGAGCTAAGATTGTATGGAACATGTACTCCAACCTAAATCTAAAATGGGTTAACAATCTACAAACTAAATGCTTGCATAGTCCAAAAAATCAATTATTTCCATCCATAACCCACCTAAGGGCTCTAGTTTGTGGAATTTTATCTTATCTTATCTTACAAAGAAATTATCACAAATTACCTAACTTGGGAAGTAGGAAATGAACAAACAAATTTATTTTAGGAGGAATCTTTTAATGAGTATTTTTCAACTTTGCAACATAGACATAATATAAAGAATTTTGTCTCTCTTGAAAGGAAATCTAACCTCTAAGATTCAGAAAGATTACCCCAAGGCTTTGATAGCCAGGTCTTGACTTTACAAAAATGACTCAATGGTTTAATGTTTTTTTGTTTAACAAGAGGCATTAGAATTACCTGGCTTAAACTTGAAAATAGGGTTTTGAATGGTTTGAGTTTGATATGAAAACCCTAACTATTTTTCTAGATCTAAGGCCTGAAAACAATCTTTAACATCAAATTTTTTAAATTAGATGATTCTTTTCTTCCTAAACTAACTCACATATTCAAACTAAATGTCAAAAGATAGGGTAAGAAAAGATTAGGTTAAGAAACCTTAATAATGATTCAATGCTTTAGATAAACATGTCACTCACAAACCAATTCTTGTTTAATCGGAGATTAACTCACAATGCCAAAAGAGTAGTGTAATTTTTAAAGGTAATGAAAGATTTTCATATCATAAAAATTTAGATAAATACCTAATTTTGGCGTTACTTAGAAAAATATTCACAATTGAACTAATATTAAATAAGGTTTAGACTAACCATGAAAAGCAACTTATAATCAAAAAGATACAAATGGTATGAGCTATAGATCTATCAAATATCTTCACACTTCATCATCATTATAATGAAACTCTATATGAAATTGAAGAAAAGGAATCATGCAAACATAAGAAACCCACAAGTGAAACACCACAATTTAATGTCTTGCTTGAATTGATCTCTAATTTTTTATTATTATAACAATTCCAATTCAATAACCCTTTACAATTAGAGAGGACTACCCTTTTCTCAACAAGGACAAAAAACCTAGGGCACAATCAATGGTGGAGACTTCAACACCAAAGGCCAAGATTACATTAGCGTTTAATAATTGGAGTGCATTAAATATTATTACATGTTCATCATCTATCTCCAACTAAATTCAATTAAAATTCTTCCTTAAAATCTATAAAATTATAATACAATATATTTCATCATTAAATTATATTCAAAATCCCAAGAAATTTGGGGCACAAGTTCCCAAAAATGTTATCTTTGAATACATCCAAAAGTGAGCCAACTAGCCCTCAAAATCACAAAAAATTGTCATCCATTAGACTTATGCCTTCTGATTTTTCTTTGATGAAATTTTTTATGAGTTTTAAAGACGAGAGTGATCTCATCATTTGGAGGACCAGTTATAACATGAACTTTGTAGCATTAGATATCATAATGATCAATTAATTGACGGTGCAAATCCATCCATGTAGCCTTCTAATTAACAAAATCATATATTTTAACCAAAATCTAGGTAGCCCAATCCATGTAATCTAAGGATAAATCATCAATTGACTCCTTATGAATCTACAACTTCCATTGTTGCTTCAAAACTTTCTCATCTATCTCCTTTGTAATGACAACTTATGATTTAGTCAACTCCTTCAGAAATTGGCTACATGAGCCTAGAAATTATTTTATTTGAGTATCAATTTCACCCACTTCCCACTCAATATGGCATACTATTTCCCTTTAGAATTTCATAGCATGCATCCAATAGTGTGGTTCTTTGATCTTTTCTTTTGTTAAGATACCCTCTTTCATCAAAACCTTATTAGGCAATTTTTGGATAGCCTCTAATTTGGGAAATACCATGTGCCATGATATTTCTCATTGCTAATGCAATCTTCGAATAACTTATCTACCTTTTCCTTAAGAATAAGGATAGATTGTGTTGGCATTAGGCATTGTTTTTCATTGATGTCAAAGTTGAACAAAGGTTGATACAAAGGTTGAAGTAGCATGTTTGGTTGATGATCATTGCAAAAGTGTTCAAGGGTTATTGCCTCATGACAAGGTTATTATTATCAAAGGTGTTCATGTCAAAGGCAATATTGCAAGTGGGTTCTATGGATATTTAAAGACCAGTGAAAAGCTTAGTCTAAGTTGATTCAAGCACTCTTTATGTTTCAAATGTATTTACTAAAACCGTAAAGATCCAGGGTTTAGGACTCATGGTGATTTCCAATACAAGTCCTTCATACTTTATATTTTGAAGGTGATTTTTTATGGATTGAGAGTTTCTTAAGTCACTAGGACATGTTCAATCGGCCTACCAAGTAACTTACCACTAATTATCTTTAATAACTTTAATGTTTAGTCTTTGGTGAAGTATCCCACAAACATCTGGTGGTTAAGATACTTATTCAAAGATGCAGTAATAGCAGTTACACAGGCTTATGAATGAAACATTGCAATGATCAGTTTTTGGCTCTTATAACTGATTCTATATGGTGGTTTTGTCTATTGAATATGTATGTGAGAAATAATAGTGGATTCTATGTTCTAGGTAACACATTAAAGTTTCATCATGGTAGTGTATTATAGATTGAGATAGTATGGTTGTGTTAAGATAGTGCACCATGAAAGAAACTTAGATATTAGTATATTCATAAGAATGAAGTTTATAGTTGTTGAGGGTTTGTGATTATATTATATGGGAAAAGAATTGAATCACAGTATTATACAATGCCATTATATTACCGTGTTCTGGAAATGTGTCTTGTTTTGGACAGTAGTGTGCTATAACTATGATCATTGACACTTGAAAGTGTGATGAGTTTTATCTTATAGAACTTTGGATATGAAAATGTAAAAAATATTTGAAATAGTATTTAGATGAGTTTGTGGGGAACATTGAAGAACAGTTGGGGAAATTACAATACACATAGTTTGAAGAATTTCCATTGCACAATAGTATCCTATCAAGCATAATCTTTTCTCTACACAAATTCTATGTGATATGAGAAAGATTACAAGTGTATCTAAATTTGAATAGAATTTTTGAACAAGTTGTGTATGCTTTGACCAAGAAGTTGATATTATGTTTTCTATGAAAACATACTCAATGAAGAAGTGTTAAAGGAAAGTAATGATGCTTGCATAGACTAGTATCTTTGATTGGTTTGTCATTTAAGTTCATCTCTTTCATGGTGAGGTATGTTTGAATATTTGTGTGAGTAGAATGAAATCACAAGTGTCTATTCTTGATTGATGAATTAGTGTTGGGATATGAATGTGTGAATAAAGGAGATGGAGTTTTTTTTTATGAAGAGGTAGTAAAATGAGATTTGTTGATGCTGAGATAGTGCAATGAATTGTCTATAAATAGAGTAACCTTCTAATCTTGTTTATTTCTTCAGAGTTTAATGATAGTGATGTATATTTTCTAGTGAGGCATCTTATGTCTTCCAGTGAGGCATGTTATGTTGCCAGTGAGGCATATTGCTTTTCCAATGAGGCATACAATTTGTAACCAGTGAGGCTTTTGGCTAGTGAGGCTTAATGAAGTTAATCTTTCATAGTGGTTTTTTACCCTTTTAGGGTTTTCCACTCAAATACTTGTGTTATGTCTCTTCTTGATGGTTTAGCATATTGATTTTAATCGATCATCAGTTTCATGATCTGATATACCTATCATTGTGACTCACTCAACATTCAATTCCTATAATGTTTGAGGTGTTTTCAATGGACTTCTTTGCTTAATTCAAGTGAATGAATTAATAGAATTTGGTTTCTCACTATACCACTGATTCACCTCCCCCTCTCTTAGTGGTCATGTACTCCAAAAATACTGGGCCCATGAATTCATCTTCTCCATCCTATCTATCTCATCCTTTGATAGTACCACTAGAATTATTAATTTCCCTTGTACACTCATGGACCATACTTTCTTCTTCTTTCTTTTGTAAAATCTAACATTTTTTGAATCTTCTCCATAGTGGAGGCTCAAGTGTTCCCTATGAAGTGGAAAGAGGGGGATATTTAGCCAGTTGATTCAAAAGATACCTTACACATGAATATCCAGATGCAACTTAAATTTCTACAAAAGCGATAAAGGAACTAGGTAAGTGCAAAAAGATGGGGGGCCAAAAAGTGGTCAATTTACTTTTTCATCCTAAAATAGCGAAAATGTGAGTGTGTTATAGTAAAAATCGCTTGCGTTATGGGTTGGTAGTGACCAAGCCTAAGCGCAATCATTACCAAGCCATAACATGCTCGCATTATGGTTTAAATTTCAAAAAATGCACACTTTTTGAGTTCAAAAAATATGCATTTTTTGAAATCAATTTTTTTTCCAAAACGCAAGCGTGCTATAACGCGCTCCCATTTTGGTTTGCATTGAATTGTTTCTTCTCTTTTTCTTGTCTCTTTCTTCTTTTTATCTTTCATGAAAACTATATACATTTAAGTATAAGTTGACATTTACATATGGACATTTACTTTCTTATACTTTAAGTTATATTTCATGTATATAGTTTCAGGATGTTTGAAAGTGGTTTCAGATCTCTATGCGTTATGATTCAAATTCTATTTTTTTGAAGATCTAACAATTTTTCAAACTTAGCCAAATTTTAGTATCAGCATGCCAAATATCACTAATCAAGAGGTCAAATTTTAGTAATTGGCAAGTTGTATCATCTTTCTCACTCTATCTCACTTATTTTTATCCCTTATTTTCTAGACCTCTCTCTCACACTCTCTCCTTCCCTCTCTATTTTCTCTATCTCACCCTCTCTATCTCCCCCTCTCTATCTTCCTCCCATCCACCTTACCTCTCTACTTCACTCTATTTAACCTATCCCTCTACCTCTCTCTCCCTCCCTCATCTCTTCTCTCAATCTCTCCACCTTCCTCCTTCCCTCTCTCTCTTATTGCATCCCACCCACCTTCCCTCTCTACTTCTCTTTATTTAACCTATCCCTCTCTTCCCATCTCTCACCTTCCCTTCTCTCTCTCTTAATGTCTCCTCCCTCCTCCTTCCCCCCTTTCTCTCTCATTCTCTCTATCACACTTCTCTCTCCCTTTGTCCCTCCCTCCTTCCCTTTCTACTTCTCTCTATCTCTCTCCATCCCTCTCTCTCTATCTCACCTCTCTCTCCCTCCCTACCTCTCCCTCTCTCTCTACTCCTCCCTCCTTCATCCCCCTCTCTATCTCTCCTTCCTTATATACTTCTCTCTAGATATCTCTCTCCATCTCTACCTCTCCTTCCCACATTCCCTCTCTCTCCCTCTCAATCTCCCAACCTTCCTCCTTCACTTTGTGTTTCTCTCTCACACACACTCTCTCCCTCCCTCCCCCAACTTGATCTCTAACTCTATCCTTCCCTCTCTACTCTCTATCTCATCATTCTCTCTCTCTCCATCTCTCTCCCCCTCCATCTCTCTACTTCTTCGTCTTTATCTCTTATTCCCTATATACTTCTCTATCTCTCTCCATATCTCCCTGTCCCTCCCTCCTTCCCTCTCTCTCTCTCCCTCTCTCTCAATATCCCCACCTTCCTCCTCTCTCTCTCCTTCCCTATATACTTCTCTCTATCTCACAAATATCTCACTCCCTCCATCTTTACCTCTTTAATTCTCTCTCTATATATATCACATCTCTCTTCCTTCCTCCCACCCACCTTCCCTCTCTACTTATCTCTATCTAACATATCCATCTCTACCTCACTCTCTCCCTCCCTCCTCTCTCTTAATCTCTCCACATTCCTCCTTCCCCCCTCTCTCCATCTCTCATTCTCTCAAAATCACTTCCCTCCCTCCTCTCTGTATATATATCTCTCTAATTCTCCCTCCCTCCTCCCCCTTCTATATCTCTCCTTCCCTATATATACTTATCTCTATCTTTTTCTCTCAATCTCTACATCTCCCTCCCTCCTTCCCTCTCTCTCAATCTCCTAACCATCCTCCTCTCTCTCCATCTTTCCCCCACTCTCTTCTTTCCTCTCTACTCTTTATCTCACCATTCTCTTTGTCTACTTCTCCCTCATGATCTCTCCTTCCCTATATACTTCTCTCTATATCCTTCTCTCCATCTCTACCTCTCCCTCCCTCCTCCCCTCTTCCCTCTCTCTCCCTCTCTCTCAATCTCCCCACCTTCCTCCTCTCTCTCTCTCTCTCTCTCTCTCTCTCTCTCTCTCTCTCTCTCTCTCTCTCTCTCTCTTTCTCTCTCTCTCTCTCTCTCTCTCTCTATGTTTCTCTCTCGTTCTCTCCTTCCTCTCTACTCTCTATCAGACCTGATTCTCTCTCCCTCCTTCCCTCCCTCCTCCTCCTCCCTTCCTCCCTCCCTCTATCTCATCTCTCTCTCCCTCCATCCCTCCTTCCCTCTCTAATATTATTTATCTCCCTCTTTCCCTCCCTTCCTTCCTCCCACCCACCTTCCCTCTCTACTTCTCTATATCTAACCTATCCCTATCTACCTCTCTCCCCCTTCCTCCCTCCTCTCTCTCAATCTCTCCACCTTCCTCCTTTTCTCTCTACTTCTCTATCTATCACCTCTCTCTCTCTCTCTCTCTCTCTCTCTCTCTCTCTCTC